>BQNB010015509.1:0-73140 GCA_026074375.1 Tanacetum coccineum
AATTGGGGGTTTTGGGTAATTAAGGTTCTTAACTAAGAATTAAAGTAATAATGATAATGGGTTAAGCTATATAATGTAGAATACTCTTAACACAAGTATGGATTGATTCACTTAGAGTTTTAGAGAGAGAGAGAGAGAGAGAGAGAGAGAGAGAGAGAGAGGTGGTTGGATGAACACTTAGAGAGAGAAAGAAAAATGGTAATCTTAGCTTAGTGAAATGTGACAAATGAACAACCAACACCCTCTCCAAGCTATGGAGAAGGTACTTATACTCTAGTCTTGGCCGGCCATGGACCCTTAGTGGGCTTATCCATGGGCCTTTGGCCCGGTTAGCTTTCTAACTTAACCTTACAACTTACTACGAGCTACGACTAACTATATTGGTAGTGACCGACACTTTTTCGTATTTCTAACAATCTCCCCCTAAGGGAGGTCACTCCAATTTACAAAAATTTAAACTTAGCATACTATGCTTTCACTTCGGTCTTGAGCTCGTAGTCTTTAACTTTAATCATTAACTTGTGATTTGATGTAGTGATCATTGACTTTGGATTTGAGCTAGTTCTTTTGACTTGACATGAATGTGATCTTTGAGCTTCTTGAAATCATCAACCAAGTATAATCTCGTTTTGCCATCTTACAAACTTTGCCATCTCATGAACTTGTGACTTCTGGACCGACATGCTCATACCTTTCTTGATTTGATAATCTTGAAAAGCTTTAATAATGCATCTTTCTTGAATTTCTTTAACTTTAACACTTTGTCGCTTCAAGAAGGACGTATGGTATCAGAGTAGCGGAAGTCTTGAAACATGTACTTGAGCTTTCATGATGTCTTTATATTTGTCAGTTGGGTATGAGCATGTGGCTATGAATCTTGTGAGTCAGCTGGAATCAGGTACCTCCATCACCATCTTTAAATATTCCTAAAATAAAACAGTTAGCAATAAAGCACATTCGCCCATGTTTGGTTGGAGTAAACCTTTAATCGTAAGGGAATTGACCCTTGTGATCCATTTTAAGAATTCAATTTAAGAGGAATCTTCTTGACAGGATTTCTTGTTGTAGGATTGAATCTTTCTAAATACATATGTATTAGATTCATCGTAATCAGCATGTTTCACATTATTCGAAATGTTCTCAAGCAGACAACACCAATATGACTTGTTGTGATACCAGCAAGTTACTATCTCACCAATTGAAATAAAAATTGATTTGAAAATCAGTTGATGTGTCACTTGCTAAAGTGTTTTTGTGACACATCGAGAGTGTTAATCATTTCAAAAATTCATCAGCAATCGTCAATTCATAACCTGGAATATGTTTGAGTTTTTAGAATGCACCAATCCATTTCTTTCCAGTTGTCACAAGTTTGATTCATATAGAATCGCACAAGTCGCCTACCATGAGCTTGTTTGATGTTATCTTAAGCAGGATTCCATCTTCATAGTGAATGAAATCACTCGGATGTTCTGGCAAAATCACAAAGATAATGCGTAGGACTCTTAATATAGTTAACTTTTTATTCACATTTTGTGACTATCAAGCATGATTTGACAGCGTTTGTGTGTCATAATGTGGATTCTATGGTATGATCTCTTTTGGCTCTAGCCTCAATAAGTGGCTCACTGTCGTTTTAGTGATCGGGAGGCTAGAGCCAACCATCCTTTTCTATATCAATCTAACTCAGGAAGTGAGAAAGTCGATAGGAATGCTGTTTAATCTTCACTCAGAAATGGAACAAGAGTCTGTGTTGAGAGACTTGAGAGGCTAGGGAGGGTTGTGCATAGCTGTCATGGGGTCCATGGTTGTCTTCAACAGTCAGACAACACATTAGTGTTTCTGACACGATTTGATTGACCCAGTTTCTGCCCTAAGTGTATGGAGGGCTTCTTTTTTTCTCCTTTATCCTTACATTTCCATTTTCATTTCTTTATACCCTTCAAATGCTTACGATAATTCATAACTAAACACCTTGTTGGGTTTTGTTCCAGTGTTAGCTCTGTCTCACGTCGGCATTATTCCTGATTCTCACTTTTTCTCCTTTTGTAATCATACATAAGGACTTTTCTACACTTAACCTAATGGATTCTCTTTGGGGTTGTAGATCCCTCCTGTTTTGTTGGATTATGGGATTTGATATACCTATTGCCTAACCACCTTATAAATCCATAAATATAAGTGTATTTGAATAAAATATAAAAAAAGATTTACACTTTGAGAGTTTTTCATCATCACTAAAAAGCTCCCCCTTAACATGTGCATCGTAATCGTAATACATGTTAAGTGTTGGAGAGCATTGAGTCCATTTTATATGATCACATGACAATACAATTAAGATTCAGTTTAATCACATTTTCTCCTCTTATCCAAAATGTTAATTGCTTGATATTTTGGATATCAATTGATTAAACATTCGGGGACAAAATGTTACATAATTATTATAAGGAACATTTTAATGCTCCCCCTTAAGTATTAAGGGTATATAAGACTGTGCTGAATATAATAATTTGAAACTTTTTGAATTTACTAAGAAATTCTTGAAAATTTTATACTCGAGCACACCTTATTATCACCATAAGTCTACACTACTTATATACAAATTCACAAGTTTATGATATACAAAATGACCTTTTAGATATGAACACAATATGACGAAGTCATGTTGTTCTTTGCAGTAGTCTGAGGTCAGTTCCGTAGAGTCTACCACCAATGAGCTCTTTTCCTTTAGTAGCATGTTGATGTCCTTGATCATGAAATGAGCTCTTTTCTTTTCCAAATTGCTCCATCTTCTCTTCGGCAAGTACTCCATGTCGATATTCTTGGTTATGTCTTCAAGCGAAGAAAGAAGCCTGGTTAACGTGCCATAACTGAACTTGTATAGTTTGTCGGAGCGCATCAACCTGTTCCTCTTGTGGTCGTCAACATAAATGAATCCTTGAGGGTATCTGTATGGAGTGTACGGGTGCCTTTTTCTAAGATCTAGTCTTATAGTATCAGGCTTGGTGACATTGATATTCTTTTGATAACTTTCAACTCCAAGTTGAAGATCCTCGACTCGCTTCTGAATAACCAGACTTCTGGTGAACATTCTTAGGGCTTTTGCGAAGTTAGCAACATCATCCCCTGAAAGATTTATGAGCCGATTCTGAACCACAAGAATGAACATATCCTCGATATCATTGATCTGAAGTCAGGGAAAGTCACCTTCCTTGAATCTGTATAATATGTTATCAACTCTTCTTACTATAATCTCTTCCAAGTACCCGTATCCATGTTTCCTCATAACCTTGACATGTGTGACTGCCAGAATACGTTTTGTAGAATATACATCTCCTCTTGATTGTATGCCTCTTGCATATGCATAGAAGGTTTACGTTGTTCTCACCCTATGTGAGATGCCCCATACGCATATTTATCTAGCAACCTTAACATGACTCCATATGTTTGGAACCATTGTCTTCTAGGCTGGTAGATCATAATTGAGGCCTTTTGTCTTGGTAGTAGACGTTCGTTGTTATGTCATAGTAGAAATTCCTCCTTGTAGATACTTGAGATCATTGTTGATGAAGAATTCAAATGGTACTCTTTGATGTTTTCCACGCTTGATCAAAGGAAAGGGTTTAGAAAGATCAAATGGATAGTCACCGCCTTCAGGATTTTCCCAATCAAGCTTTTCTGAAAGAGCCTTATAGCATTCTTCAAAGTCATATTCTAATTTAGCATAATTAGAGTGTGTGCCTTTGAGTAAGTTGGTCCTAGCAGGATTTCTTGAGTTAAATTCTAAATTTTTAGCCCATTCAAGATGTACTCCATGAGAAGGGTATTGGAGTAGCTCATCATTTCATCAAAGTCCTTCATGATTATCAGTAGAAGTGAAAACTGCTAGAGTCAATTAACCAATTTTGAGTTTGCGGTCCTTCCTGAGTAGTCTTGCAATATTCCAGTACGGTCAGGGGTTCTTGAGGTGTGTAGGTTTCTTGAACCAGTCACATCTAGAGGCTATCTCTTTCCTTAGTTCATCTTCATTGTCACCCATGTTCCCTTTTTTATCTTGTGGCATGTCAGAGTCCGCAACCTTGAACACTGGTTCCTCTGATTGACCAGACTTTCCAGAAGATTTCGGTTGAGACTTGGAGCCTTTGGAAGATCCAGACGTTGAATCTTTCTTTTTGACATGGTTGGTTCTGCTATTTGCTTAGCTCTATTTTCTTTTATCCTTAGGTATGATTCAGCCGGGAGGGTCTTCATCTTTGTCTTTGTCTTTGCGGCTTCGCTTCAAGGAATACACATCATAAGAGAAGAAAAAATCTTTGTCGAGATCATAAAATTTTTCAAACTATCATAGCAATCCCGATGTTCGGGAGTTGCCAGATATGATTCACTTTTTTCCATTTTGTCGAGAAGAATATTCTTTAACTCAAACTCAGTAAGTGTAGATGCAGCCTTATAAGTAGAATGTGGTTGAGAAGACACCTTTGCTAGAGTAACTTCATCACGTGATTCTTTAATCAACTCTTCGATCACAGGTGGAGTGAAGTTAGACATTTCCTTGGGCAGAATCTGAGACAGTTGATCTTTTACTTGCTCTTTGATTCTTGTCGTGAGAGATTCTAAAAGGAATTTCATGAATTCTTATCTGGTTTCTCTAAACTGTGTGTCTAGATGTTCATCAACTAAAGTTGTCACTTAAGTGTGTAGAGGGTCCTTTTTAAGTTCAGTAATTTCTTTTTCCAATGCTGTTATTCTATCATTGAATCGAAAGACTAATGCAAAGTCAGGAAGTGTAGATAGAGGATTTGTGGTTTCAATTGTCAGCGGTGGAGTGGGTGTTGTCAGTATTGGTAAAGGTGTGAAGGTTTGTGATGATTGAGGAATTTTTGTGTATACAGGTGATGATTCAGTGATAACAGAGACCGGTATTGTAAGAAGAGTGGGTGCCTGAGTTCTCGGGACTTCATGGTAGACATGAACATCTAGTGGAGAAACAATTTCTACAACAGTATGAGGAATATCTGAAAAATTTAGGAATTTTGATGCCAAGTCGGTTTCTGATACGAGAGGAAAACTGTAGCATAAAACTTTAGTCTTTATTCGTAACAGTAGAACTTGTAACATGAGCATCCTTAACACTTGTTCTTTGAAGTTAGTCTCTAAATTTTCATTCGCTTGTTAAGCGTCAATCATTTCAGCATCAACACCCTCACCTTGAACAACCTCTTTATCAGTTTGAGTGGGTTCTTTCAATCTTGCATCAACATCATCATTAAATTGGTAATCAGTATCATCCAATCCCTTTTCTTCATCACTTTTGATCACTTCATCACTTTCTAGTTCTAGATTTTCATCATCTTTATCATCAGTAAGAGAAGGTGTATGAACAGACTCCTCATCTTCTTGATCATCATCATCAGATTCATCTTCTTGCTCTAAATCATCAGATTCTTGCTCTTTACATTCATTCTCCTGCTCACTGCTTTCATCCTTTTATTCTTGTTCATCATTGTTGTCGTCTTCATCATTACCCTAAGACTTAGAATCACTCTTAGTTGAGTCATCTTCTGCCACAGCAGGAACCCCTGGTTTATCACATGTTCCTTCACTTGTGATAGTAGGTGTTATCTTTTCAACACTTGGAGGTTTTTCGGCAACCGTACCAGAACCACTAGGATGTGTCTTGTTAAAGTCCCTTAAGCTCTTTTTCCTTACTTCTTTTAGCTGAGCTTTTTCAGTCAAAGCTACTTCAGATAGCAAATCAATTCCTTTACCATGAGCAACATCTACCTTTTCTTTTTTCCTTTCCTTTAGACTTTGTTTCCACCAGAGCCTCTCTGATGACGATACCTGATGCTGGCTTAGTTGAAGACTTCTTGACAGATCTCTTGATTCATTTGCCTTTTGTGACAGGTTCTTCATCTATAGGGACTAGATCATTGTTCTTCTTAGTTGGAGAGGTTTTCTTGAATTTTCTAGCAATCTTAGGAGGTACAACACTTGTAGCATAGCCAAGATAAGTCTTGTAAGCCCTGGATTCCTTCATCTCAGGACTGGTCAAAAATTCAGGAAGAACTGCTCCATAGATCTAAGATGCTTCTTTTCTTGAAACAAATCTTAAGGTGTTATTCAAGTAGTCATCCTTTGAGGTGTGCATCCCAATCTTGTTTCTCCATGAAAGTGTCTTTTCTTGAATGAGAAAGTGGTGAATGATAACTTTTGTGAATCGAGGGTAGTACATCTTTTCTTTCTTTTTGAAGTCTTTTTTGTCAATCTAATAGGTGAAGTCTTCCCAGAGTAACTCCACATAGTCTACATACTTCTGATGGTACATGCCCCAAAGTATTTGTGTACGGGAAAGACGAAGTTTATAAAGAGCACTAGTCTTTCCAGATAAAATTCTATTGATAAGAGCAACAAAGGTTCTCCAAGGTTGATGCATCTGATCGACAACAACATCATTGAGTGAATTGATAACCCCCGCATAACCGAGATCTCTTAAGAAAGATATGGTATCTTCTTCAGATAGAAGGGCATCAAAGTCTCGACCTTGTACTCTTGGGCAAATCTGAAAGATATATCTGAAGACTTCCAAAGTGAGTTTGAATCTTTTCTTCTTGTCAATCTTGAATCTGTAGAAGGTATCATGCTTGTATATAGTTCAGAAATTGATGCAAGTACCTTCAGGGAAATCAGCAGTGATGGTAAATGCAGGTTAGCAGCAGGAAGTGATTCGCTTAGGTGCAAGAGCTCAGAAGACAAACTTGAAATATTTCTTCTTTTGGTTTCAATCCATGAGGGATTCTTCCATTGCATTTTCCAATGACAAGTCGATTCTCTTTAGGAACAATCTCAAGATCAAGCTTGGTTTGTTGAGCAGTGACGGAAGTCATGATTCTGCTAAGAGTTGTCACATACAGATCATATACAAGCAAATATATATAACACTAAATGACACTCTAGATCACGATTCAAGATTATTAAAGCAAAGGACAGACGGTTTTATTAACAGGGGTATTGGCTCAAACAAATATAAGGCAACAAAGTGATCTATTCCCTAATACATAAATGAAAAGAAATGATTACACATGCTCAAACATGATATCACACACTCCTCATCATACCACATTGTTCTTATAGGCAAACTAATGAATTAATGGCAAACACTTAAGATTTCAAAGGAAAATTAACCGTATTAATCACTCAATGATAGGATAGGGGATAAAATGATTACTTAGATAGGTTTATTAGGTTGAATTACCATAGATTATCATTGTGTTTAATTCAATTAAGTAAACTTCATCAAGTATAGATCGCTATGTAAAGTTGTATTGGATCAGCCTTGTATCATTGGAGTGTATAGATGCCTGTGTCCGTTTTTGGTATTTTTGGCTTTGTGTCAAGATTAGGTATTGATAATTCTATATCAATATTATTGGTATGATCGACTGTTTATGACACATATGTATAGATCGCGCTTTTTAGTTTCACATGTATAGATCGCCTTATAATGGTGTATTGATCGCCTTTGGTGTTGACATTCTGTATGTTCGTTTGTATATAATATTTACGTATTGATTCGCATGTGAAACCATCAATGTTGTATGATCGCCTGAATAATATGATCCATTAAGTAATTCTGATCGCCTATGCAGTATTTACATAACATTTTGTCCTTTAAAGCCTCTAAGTTAACTTAAACATGTATCTAAATTACTATTCAATTTATGCATTATAACATATTTAATGCACACATGTAACCTTGAATATCTTGATCTAAGCCATACTTGTTCACCGTTCGACCATATGAAGCTCGAATAAACTACAATAAAATTTCAAGATTTATATGTAACGCATTGTAAAACCATACACTAAAATGCACTAAAACATTCTTTTATAACCCTTCTTAAACCCAAACCCATATGCGTTCTTTCAGTTTTTACCCACTTTAAATTAGGATCGACATACAAGAATCAATCAATACCTACGAATGAGTTAACCCCATTAAAAATTGTTAGAGGTGCAACAACTAGACCCATATAGGATCAAACCCCTCAATCAATTTGAGATTCCATACACTTTTGAAGGTGATGCAATTTAAATCGAGTTTTAGGGTTTTTCGAATGAATGGTCAAGATTTGGTCCAAATATAGAAGCTTTAGCATTGATAAGTGTACCATTTAGATTAATAACGAGAATTGAGCGAGTTCTTGAGGTTTTGAAAGTCAACAATAGAGGTTAAGGTAGAGGTGTGTGTGGGGTGCACGATAGTAAGTGACAGGGAGGGAAGTATAAGTTTATAACTATGATGTTTTGGCATAATATGCCCTCTGAGGCTTTAAATGAGATATAACAACTGTAATTTTCATCACGTATAATTTTTCATTTATTAAATTAGATGTCATTATAATATTCATTCTATTATTTATACCACCTTTCTTTACCGGTGAAATTTTTGCGTTTTTCTTCATTATTGCATCGTAACTTGCATCTCTAGTAAACGAGCTCACACACCCTACCTATGCCAATCTCATTTTATTGTTTTATATCTTGTAAACATCCTAATATGTCAAGTCTATTATTCTTCATATTATTTTTACCATAGTTACATTATCCCTTTAACGTACCATTTACAAGCTGTTATATTCACAAAAATAGACTTTTTCTAGTTAACTATTTATTTCCAAAACCCTAAATTATATGTAATTTATACATATAAAATGTTGTGTACACAGCCTTCTAAAACATGTGTACAAGGTGTACTATGGCCAACATTTGAAATAAATTTCCCTCCAAGTCAATGTACAACTCATTGAAGCTTAATGTTACAAATCATGAAGCTCATTTCTAACTTTGCCATTTTTCCTCACCAAATCATTATAGTTTAATATCCACCTTTTAAACCAACTTCAACAACACATTAACTGATCTAACTTCTATTACCCATAATCTAAACCATAATCATCTTAAAACACCTAATCTAAAACCTAAACCCTAATCTAAAACCTTAAAAAACCTATTTTCATTTTAATCATTAGTTTAATTAAAACCCTATCATTAATCCTAAACGATTTTAAATCCTAACACTAAAACATAACCTAAACCTTATCCAAAACACCTAATCCTAACACTAACCTTTATATCTAAACCCTAATTATTTGTAATACTAACCCTAAACCTTTAATCATAAACATTGGTCTACCTCGAAAAGAAAAACCCTAAATGTTTAAAATCCATGATCCCAAACGCCCATAAATATTAAACAAGCACCTATAGCACCACTTTTATCACCATGATCCTCACTAAGCAAAAACCACCCTAGCACCACTCCTCACACCACCATCATAACCTACGTACCAACTTGGGCACCAAGGGGGTTTATCTACCTCCTTGGGTTGCCATTGTCCTTTCCAACCACCTCCTCCTTTATGGATATCTTCAGCTTATTAAGATCACATTTAGCCATCCCTTAGTTTACCTCAACTAGTAGGATCCTAATCAAATACACTAAACTTGGGGAACCAAGCCATTAGCGCCCTATATAAAACTGAAACATACACACTCTTTCAATCACACCTCAATTTCTTCGAATCACACACCAATAGAGTTCTAAACTTATAGTCCAGGTGGATCAAGAGAGCCCAGATCAGAATGAAGCCAAGAACATAGACGAATGAAAGCCCTTTGAGTCTAGTTACTAGGCATTTCGCGACCCAAAAACCCTCATTCGACCCATTTTGAGCTCAAGTAAGCTTATATCTTGTTCAATAAGCTCATGTTCTATTTTAAAACTTTAATAAGCTTCTTTAGATCCTATATAAACTCTTGTTTGATCCCTTGAACCACAAATACCTACTTCAGTTTGTTTATTAAAACCATAAAAATGGACCCGTTTTTGATTTTTCTACCTAAAGAATACTTTTCTAAAATTGTTATACGTATTTATTAAACATCTTATTTAGCGCTTATTCTATTAGCCTATAACCTGCAAGATATCATTTGGAACCTTAATATAAGCTTCGCATGGACTTTTTAGACTTGATTTGTAAAGCATTTCTCTTGTAAGGGATATATATCAATAAATTATTTGGAAATTAAAAAGTACAAGGGTTTTTTATCCTGCCATAATTCTAAAGTTATAAACTATAAGGTCCTATCTTGACAAGTTTTCAAAGTTAAGGTTTTAATTATATATAATTTATATATAAGGACTAAACTTGTAAAAGTTTATAAACCAAGGGATATATATGCCAGTTTTGTATTCTTAAAAATATATATAGTATAATATTTTTATGATTAAATTATAAAATATATATTAATATTAGATAAGACTCGATTTGATTAAAAACTCGAAACATGCTTATATGTGATTATTCACTCGATCGACGAAGTATAAACACAATTAGTAATATAATAAACGTAACCTTATCATTCAACTAGCTACTCTTTGAAGGAAACTTTAAATTTTAGCGTATCACGCTTAACTAGGGATTTTTATTGTGAGGGGTTCCATTTTGGGTATAGTTGTTTTTTGAGAGTTTGATGGGGTTTACGATTTTAAAGTGCACTGAACTCCTCAAACGATTAATACATGGCCTATGGATTTTGATAGCCTGAAACAGTGATACAAGATTCGCAAAAAATAAATAATCAATAGTAATATGTTAAACTGAACATAAGTTTGTTAATAAACCATCACATAAGATTTGACATATTACCCCAGGTCGCGTGACGAGGCCGTTACTTTCACTTGATATACTTTTGCCATCAATTAGATTTTCCTGTTAAGGTGAGTTCATAGCCTCGCATTTTAAATCTTCCAATGTTTCATAAACCCGCGAGGGGGATACATGCTATAAACCATAAATACGAGTGTTTTTCCAAACTCCTATGCTTCCTCGATAAATTATTGCTAAGTCCTTTACTTTCGCCATTAGACCCATTTCATGAAAGTTAATTACTTTTCGGAGTAAGCGCGAATGCTATGAATAGATCTATTTGGGACTGAACTTCCCCTTGGTGTACCTATTACTGTCTGGTAAATCAATCGCATTCATTAAATCACTATGCGGTGTTTTGGCAAAGGCACCCGTTGGGGAAACTTCTTGTGATTATTGATTATCTTAAGGTCTCGCCGGTGTTCATGAGCTTGAGGGCAAATAATAATGTTTTCTATAATAATTGTACTCTATTGGCAATTATTACCCTTAGGCGGTAGTATAACAAATCTAACCACTGTTTATGATGACTTGTATTCAAAACTGTTTTTCCATAAAACTATAATTTCACTCAACCATTGTGTTTGATCTTTTTAGCATGTCTTATCAGGTATATTGAGCATCACATGGGCACGGACTTGAAGATGGCCTCTAAACTCAATTTTTCATTCAATCTTTATGTTTCTAGATTTTTGCGATCTCTCTCTTTTTGTAAACTCTGATGAATAAATGAATGGTTATGATGTTAGATACTATGAAGATAATTCCCCAAATTTGCTCTCGCTGCTTTATTTTGTCTCAAAATGGGGGTGGTTATATATTGGTATCAAAGGCCACGGTTATAGTGAACATAGGTTGAAACCTATAACTCTATAACTACTTTTTCTTTTTTCCAGTCAAAGAAAAGTCTCGAGCAACTTCATCTCCCGAATAGTATGTAATAGTTACATAACTATTTATACTATTATATAAATAAAACTTTGTTCATTTACCGCATGTTGGGTTGTTAATAGAGTGATGTCATTTCCCAACCACCCTACTTCCCAATATTAAGGATGCTTTTCCTACTATCTTTCTGAAACTATATCCTGGCTTCCCATTGAAATTCCCAGCTTCACAAGGGAAATCTCTATTCTAGTCTCTTCAAATTACTCTTTGGTTTAGTTCCAATGGCAACTTACAACCAAATCTTTTTACTTTTTCATATTAGACCCCCTTTGATGAAGGTAAACTGCTGCACTATTATGCTAAAGAATCCACACCTTATTCCAGTCGCCAAACTATTGTGCCTCCATCTTATGTATCTCCAACATGTCTTATTCTTAAGAATTCGCTTTCTGTCCTGTGGAATTATTGCATTAAGAAACGTGGCAGGTGACTAATCATCCTCCTTACTTTGCCCTAGCCTCAAGGCATTTAAGATAGGAGAAAGCATCTCATAAGGACAAGTCATGGAATGTCACTAGGTGCAATATTAAGGGAAATTGTGAATAACCTGATGAACTCTCTGTCTTCGACCGTTTGAACATATAGAATACAAAATAGGGGTCTTGGAAAAGGTTCCTTGGGTGGGTGATCATTTACAACAACGATTTGGACAATCTAGGAAGCTGAACCTCAAATGGCTTGCTGCTCAAATTGCTAACTTCAAAGAAATGCAATTGGGAAATAATAGTTAGATTTCTTGGCTCGCTTCAGGATTGCTAATTCTAGAACAAATCATCGAAGATATCCAGGTTAGTCCACCAAGAAAGATAGGAAAGTGCTTTGAAATGCAATATATGAACAACAAAGAACAACCAGGAAGGTCTGGCAACTACGAGATTATGATACTAGTTAAAGCTTTTGTTAGACCCTGAGCCATGGGATTGTGTTGGTATAAATAGACAACACTTGTAAATTTTGACTTATTGTACAGTACAAAGGCATTGTTCATAATATAATATAATGGTTGATCTCGTTTTATATTCTCTGTTTCCTTCGTATAATTATATTTCGTCTTTCTCATTTTGAATCTTACGATTTGCTGCTAGAAAATAAACTAATAAGTTAGATGCTTGTTAGAATTCATATCAAATAAGTATCTATGATATCACTATTATGACAATGTTTATTTTTGAACCTTAAACATTTTAAGGAAAGAATTGTGATATCATTCTTATTATGTGTTGTCTTATGTTGATAGAATGCCTCCCAAAAGGACAAACATCTGAAGCACTAGCTACGACTCAAGCTGCCATCAAGAAACTAGTTACTGACAGTGTTATCGCAACTCTAAAAGCACAAGCTACAACAATGGCAAATGCTGACACATACGCCATAGGAGCACCGGAGAAGAGAAGCTCATGTAGCAGAAAAGTAGCTGTAGCTACAAAGAGTTCATGAGCTGCCAACCTATCAACTTCAAAGGTTCAGAAGGAGCTGTTGGACTTATCCGCTGGTTTGAGCGAACTGAATCAGTGTTTTCCCGTAGCAACTGTACCGAAGACTGCAAGGTGAAGTTTGCTACTGGTACTTTAACTGAAGAAGCTCTATCCTGGTGGAATTCTTTTGCCCAACCTATTGGGATAGAAGAAGCTTACAAGATTACCTGGGTTGAATTCAAGAAGCTTTTGATAAAGAAGTATTGTCCCCGAACTGAGGTCCAGAAGATGGAAGACGAATTTTACCATCTGACTGTGAAGGGGAATGATCTCAAGACATATGTGAGAAGATTCCAGGAATTGGCAACCTTGTGTCCCACTATGGTGCCAGATTCTGAGAAAATGATGGAAGTTTTCATCGGGGGATTGCCTCGAAGTATTGAAGGGAATGTTACCGCCTCTAAACCTCAAACTCTAGAGGAAGCCATTAACATAGCCCAGAGGCTAATGGATCAGGTAACAAAGCACACTCCGGTGCAAGTATCAAGTGATCACAAACGAAAGTTTGACGACAGAAGAACTTTCAACAACAACAACTACCGTAACACCAACACCAACAACCGCTACAATAATCACCAACCACAACAGAACAGAAGACAGGAAACCTTCAGGTCTTATGCTGTCACTCCAACTGAAAACAATGGGTATATTGGAAACCGTCCCTTATGTAAGAAATGCACTCTGCATCACACAGGACCTTGCACTGTTAAGTGTAATACTTGTAACAAGGTGGGCCATCTGACCAAGAACTACAGAAACAAAGGGCCAGCCACTGGAAGTAATCTGCTACCAGTGATAGTTACTTGTCATGCCTATGGAGAGAAAGGGCATTATGCAAATCAGTGCCGAAAGACCACCAACAACAATGCCCAGGGAAGAGCCTACATGTTGAGGGATAGGAATGCTCACCAAGACCCGAACGTAGTCATGGGTATGTTCCTTCTAAATCAATATCTAGTTAGAGTATTATTTGATTTTGGAGCTGACAAAAGCTTCGTATCCATATCTCTTGCCTCTATGCTAAATATTCCACCCATTACAATAGATACCTTTTATAATATCGAAATGGCTGACGGAAACTTAGTAAGCACAAACACCGTTATTCAGGGTGCAACTCTGACTTTGTTAAACCAACCTTTCGAAATTGATCTTATGCCGATCAAACTCGGTAGTTTCGACGTCGTCATTGGTATGGATTGGTTATCCAAGTATCATGCTAGAATTATTTGTGACGAGAAAGTCATCCACATCCCAATAAGCATCATGCTAGGATCATCTGTGACGAAAGTCCGTCCCAACTATTCCAGTCGCCGGTGAAACATTTAAACATCGAGGTTAACAGTAAATACCGACTAAACCTCATATCCTATATAAAAACCAAAAAGTATATATCCAGGGGATGTCAAGTTTTCGTAGCCCAAATAATGGAAAAGAAGTCGGACGAGAAACGACTAGAAGACATACTGGTAGTCAGTGAATTCCCAGAAGTTTTTCCTGAAAGATCAATCTGGGCCTTTCTCCCGTTTCCGTCCAAGTTAAATTTCAAATTGATTTAATTCCAGGAGCGACACCTGTAGCCCAAACACCTTATAGATTACCTCCTTTAGAAATGCAAGAACTATCTAACCAAGTTTGAGAGTTGGCAAACCGAGGTTTTATTCGACCAAGTACTTCACCTTGGGGAGCTCCTGTCTTATTTGTTAAAAAGAAAGACGGATCTTTCAGAATGTGTAATCAATTACCGGGAGTGAATAAACTTACCATAAAGAATCATTTCCCCATTACCCAGGATCGATGACTTTAGTTTGTCCAACCTTCAAGGTTTGAGTGTTTACTCAAAGATTGACTTGAGATCAGGTTATCATCAACTAAGAGTTAGGGATGAAGATATTCCCAAGACTGCTTTCAGAACAAGATACAAGTGATGCCATTTGGTTTAACTAAACGCACCTGCTGTATTCATGGATCTCATAAATCGTGTGTGTAAACCATACATGGATAAATTTGTGATAGTGTTCATCTGATGATATCTATCTACCCTCGTAACAAAGAAGAGCACACCAATCATCTGAGAAAAAAAAATTTTTTTCCCCCTAGAATTACTCAAGAAAGAGAAGTTGTATGCCAACATTCCTCTAATTTTGATTTCTGGATTCATATCGTCGTGGCAATTTCTGGACACTTATTGATAGTCCATCGACCTTCATGGTTTGATACCGAGAGAGCCAAGATTAAAGTAGTTAAGAATTAGGCATCTCATACTACACCCACAGAAATACGTCAATTCTTAGGACTTGCTGGCTACTACCAAAGATTCATCAAAGGTTTTTCGAAGATTGCAAAGTCTTTGACTGAATTAACCAAGAAAAACAAGAAGTATATCTGGGCGAAGATCAAGAGTCGCTTTCCAATACTAAAAACAGAAGCTTTGTGAAGCACCAATCTTAGCATTACCAAAGCGAAACGATAATGTTTGTTGTTTACTATGAGTGATCCATCAAGGTCTGGTAGCATGTTTGCAAAGAGAGAAGGTTATTTCATATGCATCCCGACAACTTAAGCCTAGATGAAGAAAACTATACCACATATCATTGATCCTCGAATTAGGAACATTTGTTCATCACACTTAAAATTTAGAGACACTACCTATACGGTACAAAGTGTACTGTGTTCACTGATCATAAAAGTCTTTAAAGCAAATCCTTAACAAAAAATAACAAGATACAACCGCCGTTGGTTAGAAATACTGTGCTGAATTACGCTTGTGAAACTTCGCTACCATCCCTAGAAAGCAAAATGTTGTAGCACATGCCTAAAGACTGGAAGGAACGAGAACAACCACTTTGAGTTAGATCATAGTTTATGACCCATTGAATTTTCATCCAAACTTTAAACCCCACAAATTCTTAAAAGCTCAAACCAAAAGCACTCAAAGCGAAAAAACACAGCTAAAAACTTACTAGGAATAGATAAGCATTTTTGAAATAACGTCCAGATGAACTTCGTTGTATTAGAACCGAAGCTGGTTACCACTCTTTGGAATTCTGCGAGACTTATATCATGCATCGTAGTCCCGATAATCAAAACATTGCATTCACCCGGGTTCTGACAAGCTGTATCAGGATCTTAAGAAACTTTATTGGTGACCTAACATGAAGGCAATCATCGCTGAATATGTTAGCAAATGTTTAACATGTTCTAGAGTTAAGGGAGAATGTCAGATGCCATCCGTCTTACTGGTACAACCGGAGAGTCCTATGTGGAAATGAGAGAGAATTACAATGGATTTCCTCACAAAACTGCCCAAAACATCAAACGGACATGACACAATCTGGGTCATTGTCGATCGCCTTACCAAATCCGCACACTTCATCCCTACCTAAGAGACAGATAGTATGGAAACCCTTACAAGGATCAAATCAAGAAATAGTCTCGCCCCGCAAAGTGTGTTAATACTACCATTTCGGATCATGGAACAGTCCTTTCACATCCCGATTTCCTGGCAATCATACAAAGTCTTTGGACAGCAATTAGAATATGAGTATGACATATCATCCCGAAACCGATGGACAAAGTAAAAGAACCATCCAAACACTCAAAGACATGCTTCGAACCTGTGTTATAGATTTTGGAAAGGGATGGGAAAGACACTTTGTAACATCCCGCTCCTATAAAGAGACCAATAGTCACATTATGGTGTCATATCAGAACATATAAACGCAAGCAGAAGACTTTATTAAATAAAAATACTAAGTCATGAAGCAAAATGACTTCCAAAAGTATTAGATTCCAAGAAAGACTAAATGAAAAGAGATCTTCCAATGAAATAAGTCTTAAACATAAATCCAAACAAGGGGATCAATCAATGTTCCGGCGGTACCTTTAAGGCGCTTCCGCTCTCAACACCAAATCCCCATCGCCCCCCCCCCCTCCCGCTTCCTCCCCGCTCTTACCTGCCGCATGGAAAGGAGAAAAAAACGCGGCTGAGCTAACGCTCAGTGAACAGATATAATAATAATGAGGGAAAAAGATAAAAGAATGAATGAAACGAATCACGAGAACCTGCTAAACAAATATCATAAAAATATGAATCGAATGAATAAGATTCAAGAACAACAAAGGAATGCCCACGAGCTCAGATAAATGTCTAAACATGATACATGAATAGACCCTAAACGGATATAATCAAATAGTCACATAATCAAATGTACACAGGTATGCATTCCCTGATGTACCAAATGTGATATGGGGTGTACAGCACACACACAACCATTCACCCAAACTAAACGGAACAAAGTACCTAGGATGCATCCATACGCACCCTACAAAACAAAGACATGTCCATATACACAAGTACAATGACGAGTGTACATAAATGTAAGCTAATAATAATCAAAGGCCATCATTCAAAAGGGAACGCCGTAGACCAATCTCACCGCCACAGATAGTGTCATACCATTGGTGTATCAATGACATAGTCATGGTAACTCCATGACTAGTTCAAATAGCTCAGGCAAAGATTTAAGCAAACTGAACAAGTTACCAATAATTCAATCAAGATAACGGATCTAATATCATATTCAAACAAAGATCAAAGGAATCATGAATGCGAATATCAAATCAAACAGAATATCAACGAATATCAATGAGTCATGAGTACAGATAGGAAATCAGACAGAATATCAAACGAATCAAAGTAGCTGAAACAATTGAGAAACAAGTCATGAGGTGTCCTTACTAAAAGGACAGAATATATGTACCTTAACGAACAAGCAAAGGAGAGAACAAACACGAAGACAAAAGATCACAACCTCTTTACTGAATCTACAAGAACCCATGATTACATGTCATTATCTATCTTATTTTGTAAGTTTTATCACTTGATCTTACCATATATAGAGTTTAAGTGACCTAATTAGGGTTTCCTAAATTTTCAAAATTCTGTCCCGTTTTTAAGGTAAGTTTCCATACTTAAAAGACTGATAAAAACATCTTCTAAAATTACACCAAAAATTATAAAGGTTCCTACATATGTCTAATACACCCATGATCATTGGTTTAATTTATTTCCATGTTTAAGTATCCCTTTTGACCCTTGCACCTAAAACTGACCCGAATTTTGACCTGGCAGAACCTTTAAAATGTTGACGCGTAAAAACCCAACTTAGACAACTTAGAAAATTCAAAAAAAAATAATGCATGTAACTAATATCATGAAGATTTACCAAATAAAATTTTAGAAGCTAACTCCTTACGGTTCATCAAAACACAACAACTGAATGTTTGTCGGATAGAAATTCCAAATTCCGACACTTAATCTATAAAATTCTAAAAATTGACCTTCCCAACCTCCAATTGACATGAGGCCAGATTTTCCAGAAACTAGACTCTTTGAATTTAACTTTAGGCTCAAGAATCATGTTAATACCAATTTTTGTCATCAAGATATACCCCGTTGAACATGACCTAAAATTATGCCCGGAATTATTAACCATGAAAACCCTAATTAACACCCATCAAAACCAACCCTAGGGTTTCTAATCTTGTTTTTTTTATTAATAACACATTTAATGATCATTTTAGGGTTTCATAACAAGTAATTTAACCATTTTAATTAGATTAAACCCTAGAATAATTGACAAGAACATAAACACATTATTTCTTACAATCTTTTTGGTCTTTATGAAAACTTTTGCATATATAATCATAGTGACAACAAGAATGAAACAAAATCAAGAATTACCTATGGAATGAGGGAGGAGTACAAGATCAAATACCAAGAACCCAAGAATACACCAAAGAATGAAGATTAAAACCACATCAAGAACACCAAATCTTCAAGGATTACCCAAAAACACCTAAACCTTCTTCTTGCTTGAAGCTTCTATAGAGGAATACACAAAATTATGGAGAGAAAATTTTTAGAGAATGATGGAGAATGATTGGAGAGGGGGGCCGGTTATAAGAGAAGAAAAAGAAAGAGAAAAACAAAAATAACTTGTTTGCAAATTAAAAGATTTATTCCTTTTTTTTCTTACACCCTTTTCCCTAATTAAGCTAGACTTTAAAATTAAAAGATTTTGGTGTATCAACACCTATAGTGGCCGGCCATTTGAAGCAAAGGAGGGGGGACAAAATAATTTTTTTCTCATTTTGAAGATTACAACAAATACTTGCTAAAACCTTTTAATATTTATCCCTTAAAATAAGTTTTTTATAAAAAGAAATTAAATATACAAAATAATCAAAATTACAAAATATATTATTTTATTTTTTTAAATATGGGGCCGGCCATATATATGTATATATATAAGTTTTATATTTTTTTAAAAACAAAATACCTTATGTTATAGCTTTATAATTTTCCAAAATTATAACCTAAGGTTTTATTTACAAATACTTATTAATAAACTTTAGTTTATATTCAAAATTACCAATATAAAATTAAATTCAAATTTTTGGGTTTTACAACTCTTCCCCTCTAAAAAGAAAATTTCATCCTCGAAATTGAAATAGGTAGATGAATTCAAGGTTATTCGGATTACCAAGGATGTAGAATAATCTTATCACAAGTATGGAATGACTACTTAGAGTTTTAGAGAGAGAAAGAGGTGGTTGGATGAACACTTAGAGAGAGAAAGAAAACATATAATCTTAGCTTAGTGAAAATATGACAAATGAACAACCAACACCCTCTCCAAGCTATGGAGAGGGTTTATATATCCCAACCAAGGCCGGCCATGGACCCTTAGTGGGCTTGTCCATGTGCCTTTGGCCCGGTTAGCTTATTATCTTAACTTAACAACTTACTACGAGCTATGACTGACTATATTGGTAGTGACCGACACTTTTTCGTATATCTAACAATCTCCCCCCTAAGGGAGGTCACTCTAATTTACAAATATTTTAAACTTAGCATACTATGCTTTCACTTCGGTCTTTGAGCTCGGTAGTCCTTAACTTCTATCATAACTTATGATTTGTTGTAAAGTGATTATAACTTTGGATTTGATCCAAGTTCTTTGGCTTGACATGGATTGATCTTTGAGCTTCTTGAATCAATCAACCCAGCAAAATCACTATCGCCACTAGTTAGACTTTCCATCTTAATCTCTGCACTTGTGACATCTGGACTGACATGCTCATGTAGCTTCTTGATTTGATAATCTTGAAAAGCTTTACTAATTCATCTTTCTTGAATTTCTTTAACTTTAACACTTTGACGCTTCAAGAAGGATGTATGGTATCAGAGTACCAGAAGTCTTGAAACATGTACTTGAGCTTTCATGATGTATTTATATTTGTCGGTCTGGTATGAGCATGTGGCTATGGATCTTGTGAGTCAACTGGAATCAGGTAACTTCACCACCATCTTTAAATATCATGTATTAAAACAATTAGCAATAAAGAAGGGGGACGAATATGGCTTTGTCATTCGCCCATGGTTGGTTGGAGTATCCTTTCGAATGCTATCTGTGGAATCGTCTTTGTTGATCCAGTAGACTCAAGTTGAAGACAAGGACTCTCATTGACAGGATTTCCAGCTGAAGTATCAAATCTTTTTAACAAATATGTATTAGATTTATCAAACTCAGCATGTTCTTATTATCGGAACGTCCGAAAGCAGGTAGCACGATAAGAATGAACCAACGAGTTACTATCTCACTGATTAAAATAAAAATTGATTTGAAAATCAATCGAAGTGTCAGTTGCAAAATTGGTTTTGTGACACATCGATAGTTTTAAGCCTTTCAAAATTTATTAATCATTGATCCATAACCTAGAACAAGTTTGATTCTTATAGAATCACACCATCGTTTCTTTCTAGTTGTCACTAGTTTGATTCATAAAGAATCGCACAAGTCACCTACCATGAGCTTGTTTGATGTTGGATCAAGAAGGATTTCCATCTTCATCGTGAACGAAGTCACTCAGATGTTCTGGCACAATATCATAAGGATAATGCGTAGGACGCTTAATATTTAACTTGTTATTCACGTATATGTGAAATAAAAAGCAATAATTTTACATGGTGTCCTATGGAGATATTTATTGGATGATCTCTTGGCGTCTAGACTCAAGTGGACTTTGTTTTTAGAGTGATTGGAGGCTGAGCAAGACTGCCACCTTTTCATATCAACCTAACCTCCGAGTGAGAAACATCGATAGAAATACGTGTAATCATGTTAAAATAAAACGAGAGTCGGTTGAGAGACCTTGATAGTGGCTAAAGAGGGGGGGGGGTTGTGCCTACATCATCATCTAGGGTCCAAGACTGTCTAGCAAATGTCAGACAACACCTTAGTGTGTCCGACAAGATTATGTATTGACACCGGTTCTGTCTAAGTGTAAGGAGGGCTTTATTTCTTTTCACCCTGTTATCCTTACATTTCTTTTCATTTTCTTCAACCCCTTCAATGCATAACGAACTTCATAACATAACACGTTGTTGGGATTTCTTCTAGTGTTAGCTCCAATCTTCAGGTCACATTATTCCTGAGTCTCACTTTCTCCTCCTTTTGTATCATACCTAAGGACTTCTACATTAACTAGTTGATATCTCTGGGTAGATCCCTCCGGTTTTGGTTGGATCATGGGATTTGAATACCTATACCTAACCGCCTTATAACTCTAAAAAATTAATAACATGGTCGGTCTTTTAGGGTATTCCATCACAATCAACACCAAAATCATTGAAAAGTCCAATCAAAGTGTTTGATATAGATATAAAAAAGATTAACACTTTAAGAGTTTTCATTATCACTGAAAGGCTCCCCCTTAACATGTGCACCGTAATCGTAGTACATGCTAAGTGTTGGAGTGCATTGAGTCCATTTTATACGAACACATGACAATACAATTAAGATTCAGTTTAATCACATTTTCTCTCCTTATCCAAAATGTTAATCCCTTGATATTTTGGATATTTTGGATATTAATTGATTAAATGTTAGGGGGAAAATGTTACATAATCACTATTAGGAACATTTTAATGCTCCCCCTCAAGTTTTGAGGGTATATAAGACTGTGCTGAGTATAATAATTTGAAAATTTTTGAATTTACTAAGAAATTCTTGAAAATTTTATACTCGAGCACACCTTATTATCACCATAAGTCTACACTACTTATATACAAATTCACAAGTTTATGATATACGAAATGACCTTTGAGATATGAACACACTATGATGAAGTCATATTGTTCTTTGCAGCAGTCTGAGGTTAGTTCCGTAGAGTCTGCAGCCAACAAATTTCTCCAAACTTCTCATCATCCTCCTTTCCTTTAGCAGCTTGTTGATGTCCTTGATCATGAAGTGAGCTCTTTTCTTTTCCAATGTGCTCCATCTTCTCTTCGGCAAGTACTCCATGTCGATATTCTTGGTAATGTCTTCGAGCGAAGAAAGAAGTCTTGTTAACGTGCCATCACTGAACTTGTACAGTTTGTCGGAGAGCATCAACCTGTTCCTCTCGAAGTCGTCGACATAAATGAATCCTTGAGAGTCTTTGTATGGAGTGTACAGGTGCCTTTTTCTGAGATCTAGTCTTGTAGTATCAGGCTTGGTGACATTGATCTTCTTTTGATAACTTTCAACTCCAAGTTTAAGATCCTCGACTCGCTTCTGAATAACCAGACTTCTGGTGCACATTCTTATGGCTATTGTGAAGTCAGCAACATCATCCCCTGAAAGATTTATGAGCCGATTCTGAACCACAAGAATTAACATATCCTCGATATCATTGATCCGAATTCGTGGAAAGTCACCTTCCTTGAATCTGTATAATACGTTATCAGCTCTTCTTACTACAATCTCTTCCAAGTACCCGTATCCATGTTTCCTCATAACCTTGACATGAGTGACTGCCAGAATACGTTTTGTAGAATATACATCTCCTTTTGATTGTATGCCTCTTGCATATGCATAGCAGGACTTACATTGTTATCTCTAATGTAAGATGCCCCATAACGCATACTTATCATAAGCAACCTTAACAAGACTCCATATGTTTGGAACCATGTCTTCAATGCCTGGTAGATCATACTTAGCGGCCTTTGTCTTGGTAGTAGACGTCGTGTATGTCATAGTTGAAATTCCTCCTTGTAGATACTTGAGATCGTTGTTGATGAAGAATTCAAATGGTACTCTTTGACGTTTTCCACGCTTGATCAAAGGAAGGGGTTTGGAAAGATCAAATGGATAGTCACCGCCTTTAGGATTTTCCCAATCAAGATTTTCTAAAAGAGCCTTATAGCATTCTTCAAAGTCACATTCTAATTCAGCATAATTAGAGCGTGTGCCTTTGAGTAGTCTAAATGTTGGTCCTAGCAGGATTTCTTGAGTTAAATTCTCAATTTTCAGCCCATTCAAGATGTATCCAAAGAAGTCTATTGGAGTGCTCATCAATTCATTAAAGTCCTTCAACGATTTATCAGTAGAAGTAGAAGCTGCTAGAGTCATCAACCAATTTTGAGTTGGTCCTTCCTGAGTAGTCTTGCCAATATTCTAGTCAGGGTCAGTGGGTTCTTGAGGTAGTGTAGGTTTCTTAAACCAGTCACGTCTAGAGGCAGTCTTATTCCTTGGTTCATTTTCATTATCACCCAGATTCCCTTCTTGATCTTGTGGCATGTCTGAGTCTGCAACCTCGAACACTGGTTCTTATGATTGAACAGACTTTCCAGAAGATTTTGGTTGAGACTTGGTGCTTTTAGAAGAGCCAGATGTTGAATCTTTATTTTTCGGATCAGTGGTTGGTTCTGCATCTTTGCTTAGCTTTCTTTTCTTTAACCCTCGATCTAATCCAGCGAAAGGGTCTTCATCTTTGTCTTTGTCTTTGCGGCTTCGCTTCAAGGAATACACATCATAAGAGAAGAAGAAATCTTTGTCAAGATCGTAAGATTTTTTCAAACTATCATAGCAATCTCGGTGTTCGGGAGCTGCCAGATATGATTTACTTTTTTCCATTTTGTCGAGAAGAATCTTCTTTAACTCAAACTTGGTAAGTGTAGAAGCAACCTTATAAGTAGAATGTGGTTGAGAAGACACCTTTGCTAGAGTAACTTCATTACGTGACTCTTTAATCAACTATTCGATCACAGGTGGAGCGAAGTTAGACACTTCCTTGGGCTTAATCTGAGGCAGTTGATCTTTTACTTGCTCTTTGATTCTTGTCGGGAGAGATTCTGAAAGGAATTTCATGAATTCTTCTCTGGTTTCTCCCAACCGTGTGTCTAGATGTTCATCAACTAAAGTTGTCACTTGAGTGTGTAGAGGGTCCTTTTTAAGTTCAACAACTTCTTTTTCCAATGCTATTATTCTTTCATTGAATTTAAGGACCGATGCAAAATCAGGAAGTGTAGTTGGAGGATTTGTAGCTTCAGTTTGGTTGGCGTGGTGTGGGAGTGTGACACATTGGGTGGAGGAGTGAGGATTGTAATGAGTTGAGGAAATGGTTGTGATGACAGGAAAAAGGTATTGGAAGGGAGTTTGTAGGTTGAGTATTTGATACCTCATGCTGAACTGGAACGTCAAATGGAGATAATGATTTCTGCCCTCAGTATGAGGAATATCTGAGAAGTTGAAGAAACTTGGATGCCAATTCTGATGATGGGAAGAAGGTAGTAGCTAGAATTCCTGTCTCCTTTTTGGAGCATCTGTAGTCGTTACTTTAGCACTTCAATGACTTGTTCTTGTGTGCTCTCTACATTTTCATTCCTTGCCTGAGCTTCAGTCATTCTCAGCATGACACTTCCTATACTTCACATCCGCATGAAACAGGTTCATTTAAACTGCTCCTTAAACTAAAATCCATTCCTTTGTCTTTATCACCTTCTATCTATCATCATTTTCATCATTCAGACTAAGACGGGGAATGTGAATTAAGCTCTTCCTATTCTTCATCATCATCTTTAACATCTTCTTCTTCTCTGATTTAGAATCATATTTCTTTAGTGTCATGCTCAGAATTCTGGACCCTCTTCATTGTCGGATTGAGTTTCATCTTCATCACTTTCGATTCTCTTTGTCATTGTGTTCACTGATGCATCCACTTTAATCATTGCTGTCATCTTTCATTATTCCTCATGATTCAGATTCACTCTTAGTTAAATGAGTCATCTTTGGTCACATCAAGAACCCCTGGTTTTTAAGCCAGTTCCTTCAATTGTGACAGAATGTTTGTCTTTCAACACTTGGCGGTTTTTAATAATTGAACCAGAACCACTAGGGGATGTGTTCTGTGGAAGTCTTTAGCTCTTTTTTCCTTACTTCTTTACAAACTAGAGCTTTTTTTTTCAGCCAAAGCTACTTCAGATAACAGCTCAATACCTTTTCCACGTGAAACATCCACCTTTTCCTTTCCTGTAGACTTAGTCTTCACTGGAGTCTCTCGGATGACAATACCTGCAGCTGGAGTAGTTAAAGATTTCTTGGCAGATCTCTTAACCCGTTTGCCTTTCTGGACAGGTTCTTCATCTGCTTGGACATGAACACTATCTTTCTTCGATGGAGACGCTTTCTTGAATTTTCTGGCAATCTTGGGAGGTACAACACCTGTAGCATAGCTAAGATAAGTCTTGTAAGCCTTGGATTCTTTCATCTCCGGACTGGTCAAACAATCAGGTAGAACAGCTCCATAGATCTGAGATGCTTCTTTTCTTGAAACAAATCTTAATGTGTTAATCAAGTAGTCATCCTTTGAGGTGTGC
Source organism: Tanacetum coccineum (assembly GCA_026074375.1). Classification (NCBI taxonomy): domain Eukaryota; kingdom Viridiplantae; phylum Streptophyta; class Magnoliopsida; order Asterales; family Asteraceae; genus Tanacetum; species Tanacetum coccineum. The sequence goes on from BQNB010015509.1 coordinate 25,839, forward strand.
ATCCTAATTTTGTTTCTCCATGAAAGTGTCTTCTCTTGAATCAGATAGTGGTTGATGATAACTTTTGTGAATCGAGGGTAGTACATCTTTTCTTGCTTTTTGTAGACTTTGTTGTCAATCTGATAAGTGAAGTCTTCCCAGAGTAGATCCACATAGTCTACATACATCTGATGGTACATGCCCCAAAGTATTTGTGTATGGGAAAGACAAAGTTTGTCAAGAGCACTAGTCTTTCCAGATAAACTTCTGTTGATAAGAGCAGCAAAGGTTCTCCAAGGTTGATGCATCTAATCGACAACAACATCATTGAGTGAATTGATAAACCTAGTATGACCGAGATCTCTTAAGAAAGATATAGTGTCTTCTTCAGAAGGAAGGGCATCAAAGTCTCGAGCCTGTACTCTTAGGAAAATCTGAAAGATATCTCTGAAGACTTCCAAAGTCAGTTTGAATCTTTTCTTCTTGTTAATCTTGAATCTGTAGAAGGTATCATGCTTGTATACAAAATTCCAGAATTGATGCATGTACACTTCAGAGACATCAGCAGTGATGATAAATGTAGGATAACAGGTAGTGAGTGAAAGAGCATCCAGAATAACTTGAAATGTTTCTTCTTTTGGTTTCAATCCACGAGGGATTCTTCCATTGCATTTTCTAGTGACAAGTCGATTCTCTTTGGGAACAAGCTCAAGATCAAGCTTAGTTTATTGAGCAGTGATGGAAGTCATGATTCTGCTAAGAGTTGTCACATATAGTTCATATACAAGCAAATATATATAACACTGAAAGTCAATCTACATCATGATTCAAGATTATTAATGCAAGACAGTGTTTACAACAGGCGATAGGCAAACAATTACTAGGCAACAAATTGATACATAAGCACACAATGTAAAGGGCTGATACACTTGCAACTAGGATACACACACAGTCATATACCACATAAACTACAGGCAAACTAATGAATCAAGGCAAACACTTAAGATTTCTAATACCTAACTTAATAACTAAATGACAAGATAAGGTTAAATTATACTTAGATTAGGTTATGAGGTTGAATTACCACGATTACAAGATTAATTCTATTTAGAAAAAAATCAAGTATAGTTTGCCTTAAGATGATGTATAGATCACCTGTGAAAACTACCAAGGTATAGATCACCTGTGTTAAAATTATGTATTGATCGCCTATACAATATTTTATGTATAGATCGCCTGTTTATAAAACCTAAGTATAGATCGCCCTTTTAAATTTACATGTATAGATCGCCTTTACAATGGTGTATTGATCGCCTGTGTTAACATTTGTATAGATAGCCTGTGTAAATATTTACGTATTGATCGCCTGTGTAAACATCAAGTGTATTGATCGCCTGAACTTATGTATTGATCGCCTATGCAAGTTTTTATATAAACATTTTACGCCTTTTAAAGCCTCTAAGTTTACTTAAACATGATCAAATACCATCAATATATAATTCTAACATCTTTAAAGCATAAATTAACCATAAAAATCTTGATTTAAGCCAAGTTCGACTCATATGAACACTAAGATCCACAATATTCAAGATTTTTCATTTAAACATGTTAAACAATCATTCAAATGCACTCAATCATTCAATACAACAGGTCTAAACCCAAACCCATGAATATTTCCAAGTTCTTGCCCATATTCACTTAGTTCGAATTTCAAGAATCAATCAATACCCACGAAGGAGTTGACCCTATTAAAATATGTTAAAGGTATAACAACTAGACAACTAATAGACCAAAACCCCTCTATCAATTTATCTTTTCATCAACTTTTTAATGGTGACAAAAATTAGGTCGAGTTTCGGGTTTTTTGAATGATTGGTCAAGATTTTGAGTCTAATTATGGACGATCTACGTTATCACGTGTACCTTTTAGCTTAAAAACGAGGATGAAACAAATTCTTGAAGGTCTTGAAGTGTAATAATGGAGGAATAGGGTTTTTAGAGTGTGTGTGTTCGTGACGAGAGGGATGTGATTGGGAAGGAGTGTTTATGTTTAAAAACTTTGATTTCTTGGCATATATTGCCCCTGTGGTTATAGACACTTCAAATTTTCTTAAAAACTTATCCTAAGGCAAACACAAGTTTAGCAAAAGGCAAAACTAGTCCCTAAGGTTTAGTAAACAAGAAAAAATCACACAGTTTGCATTAATACCCCTATAAGAATAAACATATATCAATAAAGCCGATTGAGGTTGACTTTTATCAACTCACCTTTAATTATTTCACCCGACACCATTAATAACCTTTCGATTGACACCTTATTAATTGAAGAAGATGGATTTTGACAGTTTTCTCCCTCTAAATAATGTCCATTTTCTATTGAAGAGCATTAGTCGTTATTTGATGGTTCAAAATTGTCTTAGAAAATAATGAATCAGTTAAATATGAAAGATGTTTATTTTTATATTTGGTGAATCAACACCCAAGAAATTAAGATTTCTCTTATTTGGACACATAAGCGCATTTCGACATGTACACTTACGAGATTATATGATCACGGGTGTGATGCATAGTTATCATAGCCTTTGCTGGTCTTAAGAGGACCATGCCCAAGAATTAATTTCCGTTGTGAGGTCAGTCTCCTTTTTGATGAAATACTTACCTTTTAGGTTGTTTGACCGGGTTTCTATCTGAAATAATAGCAGCCATTTTGCATGTTTTGAATGCTTTTGAACTTCTGCTCGATCTTCATTTACATCCTCATATCATTATTGAATTGATATTTATTGGCCGTATATGTTATCGGATTTTCAGACAGACATCGCCAGAGATACATATTTTATATTTCTTTCGGTTTTTTTATTTTTTTTTGTTTTTGAAAATTTTTATAAAAGGAAAATATTTTTGTGTTTTTATATTTTCTTATGTACATATGATACAGGATATGAGTTACCACAATCACTCATCCGTTCCTTCTTCGATTCAACGTTTCTAGAGACATGCTTCTCATACCGAGCTTTTCGATCAAGAAGTTAAATCTTTCTTGAGGCAATGGTTTAGTAAAGATGTCAGCCGGTTGGTATTCAGTCCGGATAAAGTATAGCTCCACGATTCCATTCTCCACTTGCTCCTTTATGAAATGGTAGCGAATATCGATTTTCTTAGCTCTTGAATGTTGAACATTGTTGCAGCATAAAGCAATCACACTCTTGTTATCGCAGTACAGAGGGATCTTATTGAATTAAAAGCCATAATCTATTAGCTGTGAACGCATCCAAAGGATTTGTGAGCAACACCCAGATAAGGCAATATATTCAGCCTATGTTACTTGATTGGCATTTCTCTTTTGATTATTGGTCGACAAACTAACAAGTTTATCACTAAGAACTGTGCGCTTCACGATGTACTACGTCTAGTGTCCTGACCCTCGCTCGCGTTCGGCATATGCATAACGCTGCGAGTGTCAGTTCGTGTATACTTGAGTCTTAGTACCCATGTTATGGTTCGTTAAGGTATCTAAAGATCCATTTTATTTTTTTTTATTTTTTTGTTTCAACACTTGTAAGTTTGCTTTTTGGTAAGCTTGCTGATACGGGCACATAAGTAGACAAATAGTTAAGGGTCAGGTCTACTGACGAAAGATACGTTAGGAACAATATTGCCATCGCAAAAGTGTAGATTCAACTTGTTTCCCCTGTATAGATCATTCATCCAGATTCTTGTTTTCAACTATGGAGTGTGTTGACAGAATCATTAGAATGCAAACATATTTTTTAGCAATTTCATTAGCTATTTAGTTTGGTTTTATAATGATGCCTCTGGGATTTAAGATATTGGTTCATCCTTAAATATAGGAATGACAATTTGCACCATCATCGAATCTTGAAATTATTGGTCTTCTTAAGTATGAAAACTAATAATCTAATTGGAAGTATTAGATGATGCTTATAAACTCATCACACATGGCAGTATTAGATGATGCAAATATTATATCGTCAACATAAATTTGTATCAGTAAGATGTCATTTTCAGCATGCCGTGTGAAGAGTGTTGGATCAACTGCACCTTTGGAGAATTTTTGAGAGATGAGGAAGCTTGATAGCATATCATACCATGCACGTGGTGCTTGTTTTAGACCGTAAAGAGCCTTTTTGAGCTTGTACACATGCGATGGGTTGTCCTGATCAACAAATCCTTCTGGTTGTGAAACATAGACCTCTTCTTTGAGTTAACCATTCAAGAAAGCCGTTTTGATGTCCATTTGGTAGATAGTCATACTCTTGTGAGCGGAATTTGCTACGAAGATACGAATGGCCTCTATTCTAGCAACCGGTGCAAATGATTCCTCGAAGTCAATTCCTTCTTCTTGCCTGAATCCTTGAGCAACGAGCCTAGCCTTATTCTTTAGTACCCCGCCAAATTCATCTGTCTTGACCTTATAAATCCATTTCAGCTTGATCAAGAACACGTTATCTAGACACGACACCAATTCCCAAACTTTTAGTCTTTCAAATTCATGAATTTCTTCTTGCATTGCATCGATCCATGATGGTTCGGTTATTGCTTGTTTGAAGTTCTTGGGTTCGATAAAAGTTAGGAAGGCATCAAAATAACACCACATGTCATCAGTTTCAAGTTGCTTCCTTGTAGATACAAAGCGAGAAAGATCACCGGTCACGTTTGCTATAGGATGATCCTTAGTCCATCTACCAAGGTGTTCCAATGGAGTGTGGAGTTGTCTCACATTAGATGATGATCCTTGAGAAGTTGAGTCTTCATGAGGAGATTCATTAAGTGGATCATCATGAAATGTTGGTGTTTTTGGTGATTCTTCAAAACCTTGAGAAATGATTGAAGAATGTTCATGTTCTTGTGATGAGGGAATACTTGTTGATGGAGCATCTTGGTCAATGGAAGTTGACACAGGAGAATCAGCTAATACTTCAGCTCTTAGAGCAGCAGCTTCTGGAACTGGAGAAACAGAAATTGTTGGAGGGTTAAAGTATTCATCGAACATTGGTTGAAATAACCGATCCCAATCATATCTTATTGGTGGCAAGCAAGGTTGTTGAGAAACAGGATTTGAACCGAGTCCTGTACTAGATGTATCAGCAGTCATTCCTTGAAGCCCGGGTCCTGAACTGAATTGTTCAGAAGCCATAGCTGTTAGCTCATCGAACGTTACATGAATTATTTCAGCAATTATTCGGGTCCTTCTGTTGTAGATTCTGAATGCTTTCTTTGCAAGCGCGTAACCAACGAAAATCCCAATGTCTGCTTTTGCATCAAATTTACCCAAATCCTCATGGTTATTGGTAGGATAACAAAGCGAACCAAAGACATAAAAGAATGATAAGTACGGTTTTTTATCTTGCATAAGATCGTATGAAGTTTTGTTATATCAGAGGCGTATCAAAGAATGGTTTTGGGTGTAACAAGCTGTATTGATAGCTTTAGCCCAGAGAAATAATGAAGCTTTAGAAAATATTAGCATTGTTCGAGCAACTTCTACAAGAGTCCGATTTCGCCTTTCGATGAAGTGTCTGATTGACAAATTCGGTTCCATTATCTGTTCGAACATTCCAGACTGTGGCTTTCAAATGAACTTGAATGTTTTTAATACATTTGATGATGGTCGCAGGAGCTTCATCTTTTGTCTTTAAAAATTTAACCCATGTAAATCTTGAGTAATCGTCGACTATCACTAAGATATACCTTTTCTCGTTAATACTAGCCACACGCATCGGGCCACACAAATCCATATGCAAAAGATATAGTTTCTCTTGGTTAGTGTCTTCAGCTTTGGGTTGATGAGAGGATTTTTTGCTTTTCCCTAATGCACATGCTGAACACAAATGATCTTTTTGAAATTTAAGCCTAGGAATTCCTCGTGCAAGACCGTCTTTAGCTAGCTTGTTCAAAGTACCAAAGTTGAGATGAGATAATCGATGGTGCCATAACCAGTTTTTAGTCTTTGACGCTTTGGATAGAAGACATATCGGAGATGATTTAAGCATGTCATCAAGAGAAATTGTGTACAAATTTGTGTCTCGGGACCCTAAAAGTAGATCAACACCTTCTAAATTTCGAATAAAGCAAGTGTTTTTCTGAAATTCAACTTCAAGATCCACATCACAAAATTGACCAACATAAAATAAATTATGTCCAAGCCCCTCAACGTAGTATACCCTAGAGATAATAACGTTTCCCAGTTGATAGTCACCATACCCCATAATCCTTGCAATCTGGTCGTTCCCGAATCTTTACAAGACATAGGTTTTCTCCTAATAAGACTTCCGTTGTGTATGAGAAAACATCTCTAGATCTGATCTTAGGTGGAAACCCACGGGTAGAATTTTCAAATCTGTTGGTCTTAGGTGGATTCCTACAAGAAAGTTATTCGATTCTTGTACAAGCAAGGATGACAGTGAACCCACAAATGGTTCAAATGTAGATATCCCTAATATTCATGAAAGCAAACAAATTCTGGATTTAAGTGCAGGTACATCAATCAATGTTCAGAAGGAACAAAGTCTTGATTTAAGTGTCGGTACCTTATGTAATGTCAACAAGGAAAATCTCAGAGTATGGTTACTGAAAAAGCTTATATCTCAGAAACCATTGCCAAAGTGGATTCACAGATGATGATACAGAATAATGACGTTTGATCACAATAGATCAAGCCTCGAACCTTAATGTCAAACGACGTTTGTACAAAACGGTTCAAGCCTCGCACCACAATGCCAACAGAAGTTCATCAAGCAGTTGAGACAGTAACAACGTCAAATGAGCTGGATTTGTTATTCGGTCTTTTGTTCGACGAATATTTCAATATAGAAAATCAAGTTGTTTCAAAGTCTTCCGTTGTCACTACTACTGATGAATCAAATAAACGTCAACAACAACCTGATTCAACTTCATCCACTTCAACTCTAGCAACAACTGTCACTGCTGATGGAAACTTCGATTTGTAAATATTTTTGATTTATCTTTATTTTGATTTATAAAATTTTTGAAAAAAAAATACAAAAATATAAAACCAACAAAAAGAAAATACAAAAATAAAAAATCTATAAAAACAAATTATAAAATCAAAAAATTTACTTCACCCATGTGAACCGAGAGTAGTCATCCACAATTACGAGGATGTACTTTTTCCCATTTATACTTGCAAAAACACGTATAGCCACAAAGAATACATGTGCAAAAGATATAGTTTTTCTGATTGGTGTCTTTAGATTCTAGGTTTATGTGATGTTTCTTGATTTTTCACCATACCATGAAACAACAGGGATGATCTTTTTCAAATTTTAATTTTGGGAAGACTCGTACGAGAACATTTTAGCCAAATGATAATGCACCCAAAGGTTCAGTGTGACAATCGTCGGTGCCATAACTAGGATTTGGTCTTTGAGGCTTTGGACAAGAAACAAATTAGAGAAGACGCCATCATATCCCCCATTGACAATGTATAAAGGTTGGTTTCCTAATATCCTGAGAGTAAATCATCACCTTCCAGATTATGAACAAAGCACGTGTGTTTTCTGAAAGCTACTTCAAGGTCTGAGTCGCAGAATTAACCAACAGAGAATAGATTGTGTCAGACCTTCACATATAAACCTTGAAATGTGATTTTTCATATCTGTAGTACCATACCCCATAATCTTTGCAATTGGTGTTACCGAACTTGCAGTACGAGGAAAACTTGTGAACGAAATTGGTGAGCTGAGAGCGATCTCCAGTCATGTGCTTTGAGCATCCAGAGTCTAAATACCACAAAACAATTTGGAACCAAACCTGAGATCGACATAAGAAGAAGAGATGGAGCAACTAAAGTATTGGATTCCTGTGATGTACCGGGGGATTTTTTTTTCTGTTTTGTTGAAATAATAGATTTGTAATCTTAGGGTTTGCCTATCTAGAACCATTAGTCATAGGTACCTTAGCGTCTCCTAGTATAAACCTTAGTTACTACAGATTCTTGTGCAATTACTTCCAGAGGAATGGGTTCCCTAAGAGGCACTTTATTAGTGGCGGTAATCCTAGTTAAAGGGCACGCATTTTCAACTAATGTGAAAGTCCTTCCTGTGGGTCTCTAGTTATATCTAATTTTAGTAAACACTTTTCCTGTAGGTTTCCATTCTTATTTCTTTTTTGATTTCTTAACAGACTCAGATTTTGTTGGGAATTATATTTGAGTTGATAAGACAAAACACGAATGAAAACCAAGATGGAAACGAAAAGGACAAAGTCTGTTATTGTGGGTCTACAAGATGTGAAGAAAATAAAGTATTGGTCAAAAAAAGAGATAATGATGAAGAGATAAAGATGAATATTTAATTTGGTCACCAATGAAGATTTGGTCAAAGATAAATATTTATTTGGCAAATGAAGATTTGGTCAAAAGATGCATATTAATGTGGTCTAAATAATTATTTCGTCATTATATCTTTTAATAGTTCCAGGTAAAGCCTTGACTCCTTATGCTATATATAGGAGGTCTAGGGCATACTTGTTTTGATATATCAGAAAAAGTGTTTTTGCCACTAATGAAAATCTAAGGGTATCTAATATAATTAAGTTATTTAAATGAACACTCATGGTATAGGACTAGTCGTGTTATAATACAGATACTTATATAACTAAAGTCACGTGAATAATAAATAGGTGTATTTATTATAATACTTAAACACCGTGTATACTTAAAAGTAAATAGTCGTACATCTTCCCAAGAGCAAACAAGGAAAACGAATACAATAAACGTGTACACCACCACATAAGTGATAACAGTATATATAAACTAGCAAATTATTGTAGTTTATACACGAAGTCGTTGGCCTAAACTTGTAGACTAAGACTGGCCGTATTTACTTAGGTATTTGACGGTGTGATTCATTTGCCATACTTGGGTATACTACCATTCACAGAGGACTACTTACTAAGGTGAGTTCATAGCCCCATGTTTTACTATATCAATGATTTATAACTTTTGGGGTGAGAAACATGCATCGTTTTACAAATTGGACGCAAGTGTACATTTTATCATGATTACGTGTTTGCCTAAGTAGCGATAACCCACTGTGCCCATTATCATGAACTATCAATTACTTTGTGTGAGCGCGAATGTTATAAATAGATCTATTTGGGATTGACATCCCCATCCGGGTGAGTAGCTCTCACTGGTGTCACGGAGTGAACCAACGGATGCATACCATGTCGGATTTGGGATGTTGCGGGTTAGAACATCATCAAGGGCAATGTTGGCAATTTATATTGCAATTCATTCATGTCGAGCTTCAGTGTCATGAGCTTAGGGAAACGTAATTACACTTTGTGATGTTTGCATCTGTTGCACTATCATACACTTGGAAATCTTGTGGTCCTACATTATATTTACATAAACCTATGAATTCACCAACTTTATGTTGACGTTTTAAAGCATGTTTTCTCAGGTCAATGAGGCACGAGGTGCTAAGGATACATTGGGATACTCTTTTGGGGAGTCATGCATAAAAGATTTGGAGTCATTACATCTTGGGATTTTTGTTATGATCTAAAATCTTTGTTATCAAATGTTGAACAATTTAAGCCGTTGCGCTTTGTATTAAACAATTTCAATAAATCTAATGTATCGTATTTTAAACGACTCTTTTAGAGGTCGTTCTCATATCTTGTGCTATTGATCTATGAAGTAACGCTCCCGGACTCATTATTCCGCTGCGACCCAATTTGGGGGTGTTACAGCTGGATTAGAAGTGTGATAATGGTTTGTGGTTGTGAAGATCAAAGTTTCATACTTTAGTCCCCTATTTGATGATGACAGAAAGGGGAAGAAGATTCGATGATTTGCAACTTGTGGATCCTTGGTAGCTTAAGGGGAAGTTTTCATTCATATATTAACTTCAGGGGAAGTTCGTGCTTATTTGGTTTTGTCATTATCAACTAGGAGAAGATTGTTGGGAATTATATTTGAGTTGATAAGACAAAACCTGAATGAAACAAGATGGAAACAAAAGGACCAAAGTCGTCATTGTGGGATTATACAAGATGTAGAAGAAAATAAATATTTGGTCAAAAAGAGATAAAGATGAATATTTAATTGATTTACTCATTAATATCTTTTAATAGTTTCCATGTAAAGCCTTGACTCCTTATGCTATAAAAGGAGATCCAGGCATATTGTTTTAATCATTCAGAAAAGTGTGTGTTCATTATATGAGAGTCGACTAGATACAAAAGTGTGTGTGTACACGTTTGTATAATTAGTATAGACGTCTAGAGTTTAGCCTCAAGGATCTTTGATCCCTGTTACTACTTAGAGTAACCAATCTATTTTGATCAAATAGTATTTGGGGCTGTGTTGATTAATAAAAAAAACCTTGAAGTAACTTTGATTTGTGTTTATTATTTCCGCTATGCAATTTATATCATTGTTACTATATTATCCTAGATGAGGTCTAAATAACCTCGATCTTAAAATGATCAAAGAACCTATCACGTGTAATAACGTTTCCCAGCTGATAGTCACCATACCCCATAATCCTTGCAATCTGGTCGTTCCCGAATCTAACAGTACCCAGAAATTTACTGACAAAGTTCATGAGCTGAGAGCGATTCCCTGTCATGTGTTTCGAACATTCGGAGTCCAGATACCAGAGTACAATCTGGACAACCTGTCATGACAAGAGAAGAAGATGATGGAATATTTGTTGCATTGGATCCCCAAGTTTGATTGGGTTCTGAGTGGTTAGTCTTAGCTATTTTACTCGAACCTATGTTTTTAACATTTTTGGGTTTCCTATAATAGACTTTTATCTATGGTTTTTGTATTAAATCTAAGTGGGAAGTAGTTTGCTTAAGAGGCACTGAGTTAGTTGAGGTGAACCTAGTTAAAGGGAACGAGTTACCAACTATAGTGAAAGTTCTGCCTATTGGTTTCTACTTAAATCCTACTTCAGTGAATACATGACCCATAGGTTTCCAAATATTTTGTTTTTTATGTTTCTTAGTAGATTTAGTATGTTTATTCCCATTTTGCACCATCAAACATAGATTTATTGCAAGTAGCACAGAGAATTTCAAAATTCATATTTGACAGTGAATGCTTAACATCAACATCACAAGCAGGTTTATCAACACGATTTGAATTATTAACTTTCCTAGGTTGGGCTTCTACTTTATTCTTCTTGTTCCTACTTGGTGTTTGCGAGATCCTATCATTCTTTTTATTGCCTGGAGGCTTTGATCTGCAATTCCTAGTAGAACACTTCACTCCTGTAGAAGACAACACAGGTGTGTTAGAATCTGATGTATTAGAAGACTCTACCTGTTTACTGTTGCTTGAGGATGTGAGAGGTTCAGCAAACCTAACTTTCTTGACATTGTTCATGGGTGTGACAGCAACCTTCCTAGTATTAGGTGTTATCGCATTAGGGCACGTATCTTGAACATATACAAGCAACTCCTGAATTCTTGTGGTATACTTACAAGCAAGGTCTAACTCGCCATCTAAAGGTTGTTTCGCCTTAGCTTGTTCGACTATTTCCCGAAGAATATTAGCTTGTTCTTGAGTGTTCCTAAGATAGTCTATGTGAACTTCCCTATTTTGCAATAACCTAGGAGGCAACGGTTCTAAATCAAGCTTGAACATGCCCGGAGCAATAGTGTTGGCAGAAGGTATGTGAACAACATTTTCAACAATTTCTTTCCCTTTTAATTTTCGTAAATCATTTTTCAATGATGTTATCACAAAGACCTTATCTTGAATTTGAGCTTTTAAATCCTCATTTTCTGCAGATTTTAAGTTCAGTTGATCAATTAAAGAGTCACTCTGTTTTTTTGGTACGAACATGTGTCATTTTGATTAAATCAAACTAATCTTTAAAAACTTGTTTTAGATGATTAATTTCCTTACAAAGACGCTCGTTTTCAGAAAGTAATTTTGCCACACTATTTTCCAGCTCCACATTTTTGGTCTCTAATTCACACAAATCATTATTAACATTATCATCCTTGGAATTTTCTCTTATAGATTTGATAATATCCTTCAACTTACAAATGGTCATGTCTTTATCTTGTAGCTGAGCTTTCAAATCATTATTTTCAAAATATTCTGGAATTTCCAGAGTGTTATGATTAATATAAGATTCATCCTTTTGAAAAATTTCTTGATTTAATTGATTTGATACTTCAAGAGAAATACAATGTTTTTCAAGTTGAGAATGACTTTTCAAAAGAGCATTACATGCTTGTTTTGATTTGGAAAAATCAGCATCAAGATACAAACACTTATCACAAGATTCACATATTTGCATTTCCATATTCGCAGATTCATTTGTCATAGACATAAAATTCATCACAGCTATAATTACATCTTGAATCATGATTTTGTGTAAGAGTCGATCATTTTCTAAAAGAAGTTCTTTCTTAGCAATTTCCACACATTGTTTATCAATTGAAGACTGTTGAACAACCGCTTCCATTTGGTCAAAAACTATTTGTACTTCTGTTATTTCATTTAGAAGATCTTTATCAAACACGTTGAAGATGTCTTTTAAAGATTTTAGAAATGGAATAATTTCGTTGTTAAAAATAGTCTTTGTATGTTCAAACCCCCATTCACCTTCTTTAAGAGCAGACGGTGTAGTCCTCTTCTTTACCACAGAGTCAAACTGGGCGAGATAGAATTTAAGGTTTTTAAGGCTTGCATTCACTAAACTCACCTTAGGTAGTTCACTGGGAACATCCACTATGACATGTGGTGAATAAGAAGGTTTAATGGTTGGATTGAGTATATGAAACCAAAAAGCTTGTTCAACTGATAATTCTTGTTGTAGAGTAAAACGTGTTTTAAAATTCTCAGATAATCTATTTAATTTTTCATAATTAATAGGTTTATGAGAAATTTTCTTCGCAATAACTTTTGGATATTTTGCTTTTTTAGACATTTTTTATCGACTCTCATCTTCCAAAATCAATGTTTCTTCATCATCAATCACAGTCATAGCAACATGAGTATTATAGATAACAACACCATCATACAAGGTTGGTTTAATCCGCTGAGCTTTCTTGAGATAAAACGGATTTTGATAACCTAGAGCTTGTTTGTGTATATTATCATAAAACGCTTGTGGCTTAGTTAACATGTGCACTGTTTGAGCAGATTGACCCACTTTGTAAATGATATTATCAAGTTCCTTTATCTTCTTTTCCAAATCAATTTCGTTTTCTTGATATTTATTTTCTTTTTCTTTGGATTTGTTTTGAAAAACATTGAATGTTTCTAATAAACATTCCTTTTCTTTGATTTGTTTAGAAAGATTTTGCTCAAGTGAGTCAACTTGTTCTTTGAGTGCAAGTTTCTCTTTAATCATATCATCCATTTGAGAATCAATCATTTTTTCACGACAGCTTAAATCAATATTAAGACGTTGTTCAAAAGTTTTGACTCGTTCCTTATATCTCTCAAGCTCAGCGGTTATTGATTCATTATTCTGTTCCTTATTTGCCTTTTCCCAATTATTTACATGATTAATCATTTGTTCAGACATTTGTTCAATCACAGATAAAATCATTGAATCTTGTTGTGCCTGCAAATTAGTATCTTGAACAATGGCCTGTTGTGTTTCTTGCAAATATTGAGAATATGGAATGATATTGCTATCACTAGATATCTCATTATCTGTAAAATCCATAACTGGTGATTGTTCAAAATCCTGCAATGCATGCACACTTTGATTATCCATATCATTCAGATAGGTTTCAGGATTAGGTACCTCTGAGATAACGTCTGAACCATAGGTGGAAATGTTGGCCATAAGAACCGCTTGTGCATTCGAGAGATCATCACAGTCAGAATCATAAGTATCGAGATCCTCAGTTTGAAAAGCAGCATTGTGAGGGATGATTGTCTGAGCTTGACTTGCTGGAACTCCGAGATCTGCAAGAAATGCGAGTTGCTCTTCATCCAATATCTGTCCAGCTTCCTGAGCTTCTGCTAATATTGCTTTCTCCTTGTACCATGTTGCATTCCTTGGTCGCTTCGGCTGAGTGCATTACCTAGCCATATGTCCTTCACCTTGACAGTTGTAGCACTTAACAACCCTTGCTATTCCACTTGCAGTATTTCCTCTTGAGCTAGTAGCATTATTCTTATAAGCAGTACCAGAATAATTTTGCCCTTGTCTTCCCTGAACTTGTTGCACTGTAACCCTGCCGTCTTGAATAGTGGCTTGGTTTCTTGGATTAGAGGAAGTTGATTATTGGTAGAAGGAAACCTTGAAGAAGCTACAGCTGTTAGAAAAGCCATTGCTTTATTGAGACAAGAAATCGGATCATCTCTAGGAGAAAACACAGGAACAACAAAACCAAACTCCACAAATGGTGACTCAGGCATAGGTTGTGTAGGAGCTGGAGGTGTTTGATAAGCAACTTGTGGAATTACTTGTAGAATAGATGAGGTTTGATGATTCATTTGAGACTGATATGTATGTGATGGTGGAATGGATGAATGATTGAATTGTTGTTGTGATGGATAAGTAGATGAGTAATGTTAAGTGGGTTGAATTGATCCATATTGTGATAATGAACATTGTTGTGGAAGTTAAGGATTGTTGTAAGAAGACTGATAAGTGTTAAAGTGAGGTGGTGTCATCTACTGATTTTCAACGAATGCAAGTGGATCTTGATTGCGTTCACGCATAATACGGACTTCATTTGCATGGAGTTCGTGTTCTTCAAGATATGCATGAAGTTGATAAAAGTTGGAGGTATCCAAATCTTTAACAAGTTTGACATTAGCCACAAATTTACTCCATTCAGGTGGAATACTGTTTAAGAATTTGGTGTTAACTTGAAATTGCTCTATTTTCATTTTGTAGATATTCATATCATTGATCAGTTGAATAAATCTCAAGTAATACGTATGAAGTGTTTCCCCCTTGATGTGAGTAAACTTATCGAATGCATCATACAGCTTACACTCTCTTTCCTGCTTTGTCAAAGAAGTACCTTGCATCAGTAATTGAACTCTCTCCCATAAGTCTTTAGCAACTCTGTAATGATTTACAAGTGAATAGATATCAGCAGGAAGGCCTTGAAGAATGATATTGATAGCTTTCATATCACAATCAGCTTGAATTTTCTCAGCAGCAGATAATTTAGCATATTTCTTCGTTCTGATCACACCGTTCTCTTCAACCGTAGGCCAAATGAGAGGACCATGTTCAACTAATTCAAGTATCTTTCTTCCGTGCTCTCTATTTTACATGTATAATTCCATTCGACTTTTCCAAGAATAATACAGGTCTTTGTCTAACATAGGTGGATGATTGTCAGCACCGGAGAGTATCATGTACTCAGCAAGAGTATTCTTTTAACCAAGTGAAATCATTGAATCCATTTCAAGGTGAGAAGATTAAAATGATCGGACAGTGATTGGAGGTTGTTATCTTAAAGTGAGAATTGATTAATGAAGTTGAGTCTTTCGGAATACACGGGATTTTACAATTCTTGATAAAACCAAGAAATCGAATATTCACGGGATTTTACGAATCAAAGAACAACCGTATAATTCACCTAATAAGCGTGTATAGTTCTCCCTTGAAAAATGTATAAATCGCCCTTAACAAAATGAGTGTATAAATCGCCTGACCAAATGATTGTATAAATCGCCTGAACAAAGTGATTGTATAAATCGCCTGAACAAAATGATTGTATAAATCGCATGAACAAAATGATTGTATAAATCGCCTGACCAAATGATTGTATAAATCGCCTAAACAAAGTGATTGTATAAATCGCCTAAACAATTTAATTGCATAAATCGCCTGACCAAATGATTGTATAAATCGCCTAAACAAAGTGATTGTATAAATCGCCTAAACAATTTAATTGCATAAATCGCCTGACCAAATGATCGTATAAATCGCCTGAACAAAGTGATTGTATAAATCGCCTGAACAAAATGATTGTATAAATCGCCTGACCAAATGATTGTATAAATCGCCTGAAGGGATATCGTATAAATTGCCTGAACAAATCAATACGTATAAATCGCCTGAACAAACGTATAGATGGCCTGAATAAGACGTATAAATCGCCCGACCAATTTACTACGAAACTCAAAAATCAAAAATCTTAAAAAGACACACTTTTTGACATTTTTACCCGATTTTTATTCTACAACTAGTTATACTAAGCCTATAAGAACCTTAAAAATACAAACTTTATAGTTTTTAAGACAAAAAATTTGAAATCAAGATTTGTACTTTTTATAAACTTTTCGAACCAAACTAGCACAAAAATGATATTTTCTTGGATATATGCTTGTACACCTTGTATAACTAAGATACTAGATCATCTATTCCAAAGAACAAGATCTTTATGTGTACAAACAATCTTCGAACCAAAAAAATAAAACTTGGCGAGTAGAAATCGAGTAAAAAAAGGCACACAACAGAAACAATATCACCTCATGGTTCTTGATACCAATTGTAGAATATCTTAACACATGAATGGATGGATTCGGTTAAGGTTTAGAGAGAGAAAGAGGTGGTTGGATGAACACTTAGTGAGAGAAAGTAAAAAGGAAAATATTAGATTACAAGAATATGAAATGAACAACCAACACCCTCTCCATGTGTGAAGAGGGTTTATATATCTCATACAATGGCCGTCCCATGGGTTTTAGTGGGCTTATCCATGGGCCTTTGGCCCGGTTAGCTTTCTAATTAAACCATACGACTTACTACGAGCTATGACTATCTATATTGGAAGTGACCGACTCTTTTTAGTATTTCTAACAATACGGTGTATTGGTAGTCAGACTCAATAATCTTCAAAATATCTTCGTTTAAGCTCCAGAATACGCGCCTTTTGCTAACTTTCACCAAGTACTCCCTAATTACTACAATTCTCAAATATAATTGATTAAGTAACAATTCTTTGCCATAATTATAGAATATGGGTTAATTACATGGGATAAATGATGTTATAAATATGACGTTATTTGATGTCATCAATTAAAAAATATTTTGTATATTTAATTTTTGTGAAAATACTTTTGTAGAATAAAAGTAATGGTTAAGAGAGAAATATTTTCTTGATCACTAATCATGTTTAATGATTTTGTTTGTCCATACCTTAAGTGATCACTAATCTTAGAAACGGAATTTTACAATTAATAATTTGTGAACGTTTATTTTTATCTTAGAAGTTTTTACATTTTTTTATTATCAAAACATTGAGAGGTCGAAAAATATAAATAACGTTTTTAGACATTATTTGTATTAACATAGTTTGTCGCCTTTTCTGGAGCATTGATATCGGTTTTAAATTATATAAGTGTGCCGGTGATTTATTGATTCTAAAACTTGTGCTTGAAATCATTACGAGACCGCAGTGAGATCACATTCGTGTGATAGAGGTATTTTTAAGTGATAAAGAGGCAACTTAGGATTAAACTAAATAGCCATTCCATTTAACATATTATTCTTTTAGCTAATTACACTAATTAGCTAACCACCAAAATAAAACCCTTATGTTTGCACTCATCTTTAGTGCTAGAAACCCCTAGTTTAACCCGCTGAGCCATTCTATTCATTTTTCTCATCCACTAAAAAAATATAAAAAAATAATATAACCTTTAACCTAGCCTTACCCGTTGTCAAAAGTCCCAATGGTTGGTTGCTAGTTGCTCGGTATGATTGGTTTATTTTTGCTTATAGTTTGCTCGCGCTTTACTATAAGTGTTGTGCCATTTTAACGAAGATAGAGAAGGTTTGCTTCAGTTTTGTATTTTTTGTGGTGTACACTTATATTAAGTGTGAAGGAATTGTTAGTTATGAGTTAAAAAAGAAAAAAAAGAAAATTGATGAATAAGAGTTGTATTGTTGTTGGCACTTGCGACGTATTGATACATTATGATATGTTTCGGATATATTGATGAGAGGTTCGATTACCTCACGGGTTTGTAGATTCTCGTAACTAGCAACATGGGTTTCTTGGACTTGTCGACATGTATATTATAAAACCATTTCCAGTATATATTTCTCATGCCTTATCCATACCCTTATTAACCCTTAGCCTAAAGTTACAACCCAAATAAAAGTCCTCTTTTGATATTTATACCTAGTGCTTACGCCTTGTCGGTGCAGTTTTGTTTCTTGTACAAGCCTATGGTATGAAATGAATCATGTCTGAGCAATTGAGTGTGATTTCCCTTTTACCCTCTATTACATCATATACGAGTGTCTGAGTGAATTATACTTTTCCTTATTCGTGAGGTGCTTAGTCATGATATTACAACTTGAACATCGTTGGTTATTGTCAAACATCTCTGCTTTCACATATTAAAAATCCAAAAATATTTATCATAATTCTATGTTTGTTTTGTAAAGATTATTATTTTTCCTTATTTTGCTTGAGGACAAGCAAACCCTTAAGTGTGAGAGGGAGGGGGTGCTTGCGCCTTTTGCACTTATTTGTTACAAAAACCAAAAATATTTTCAAAAAATCTTGTCTTGTCATGTAGGAACCTTGTTTCTAAATATCCTTTCTTAGATTTGCTTGAGGGCAAGCAAAGTTTAAGTGTGGGAGGATTTGATAACGCTCAAATTATACATGTTTTTATATGCGTTATCAATGCTTTTATATATATTTATTGGTTAAATATAAGAACTTTTGGTATAGAATAGAATATATTTGTCATTGTAGGTTCATGGTACGTGTCGTGGAAGAAAACAGAAGAATACACGAAGATTTGAGGCTTTAACGGAGAAATAACCCAAGTTGAAGGCTTCCCGACACCTGTTCACTGTTTTAGCCATAACTCGGTCATACGAACTCCGTTTTAGGTGGTTCAAGCGTCCACGCGAAGAGAATCAATTATCTACAACTTTGATTTTTGGTCCAAGAGCTGAAAATGCCTAAAGTGCGGCGGTTTTGGCCAAAGTACGGCGCACTTTTGTGTCGGTGGAAGAATTAAAAGCAATTAAATGAAGACAGCATTAACACCCAAAGTGCAGCGTACAAAATAAAAAGTGCGTTGCACTTTGACCCCCCGAACATCCTATAAATACCCTCTTTGGCTCTCTCATCTCACACAAATCATTCTAGTTCTCTTAGAACACAAAAAATAGGGATTTTTTGTGATCTTGGCTTGACAAACCAAGGATCCAAACACCCCTTTAAACCACCATCACCACCATCGACTACCACCACTATCCACAATCAATTTCCAGATTTTAATCCATCCAAGGAAGTAGCATTGAAGTGTAATTCGAATCTATAAGCGATTGTGACATAATTGTTTATAGTTTCCGGGTTTACTTTGAATATAATAAAGTTTTCGTTGGGAAAACTTGTGAAATCATCAAACATTTGCTCTTGAAGTTGGTATAAATCCTGTTTATCTTTTGAATATGATCTTTACTGAATTCATGATGAATATTATGTGTTTTGTTACTTCTTTGATCATGGAGTCGTCATCTTGTGTTTGTTTGGGCAATATGTGATCTTAGATATGGAGCGTTTGGATATGTGTTTATTGAATTGGTAAAACATATTTTATACAAGAATATAGGCCGAAAGGGTTTTTTTATATATGTGTTTAATCACTTAAAATATTAGTTATAATAACTTATAAAGGCCGAAAGGATTTGTTGTTATTAATCGATAGAAGCACTCGTTATATTTAAAGGCCGAAAGGATTTGTAACTTGTGAAATCTTTGTTCTCTAAACTTATAAACACTATCCTAAACACTTCATTGTCTTAGCGATCATTGCCTACACTGTGAATAATCATTTAAGCTCGAGTTTGTTTAGAACTCATCTAGGATTAATAATAACAATGAACATAAATACGAATTTGCACAACGGAATATAATTAAAGAATCAATGTTATTAAACAAGGTTTTTCATTACATACACCAAGCCCCATTTCTATATGATCAGTATAAACCGATTACCTAACTGTAACAAGGTCAAAGACCTTGAGGCTACACCAAACCAACTAGACGTCTACATTATACGAGGCACTTGAAACACACGAATTTCACTTACACGACTCTCATACTAAACTAATGTCTAGGGATCTCTTTATATAATAGAGTCCATAAGACTTACAAAGGAAACATAATTGTATTAGGAAACTAAATCTTTTCCTAATCTTTGATCTTCATATCTTTGACCAAATCTTCTAGAATCCTCCATCTTTGTAGAATTCCAATCTTGACGACTTTGATCCTTTTGTTACATTCTTGTTTCATTGTTTTGTATCAATGTTTTGTATCATCAAATCAATATAATTCCCAACAATCTTTCCCTATTTGATAATGACAAAACAAACATCTTGATCTTCCATAAATGAAACAATCTTCACATTAATTCTTGATTTCCTTTGAACTTCCATGCCATGCCACCACACATAATAAGTTGCAAATTTTAATCTATTTAACATCTTCCCCTTTTTTGTCATTATCCATTAGGGGACATATGCAACTTTGATCTTTACAACTATAAACCATATATCAAACTTCTAATCCAAGCTTTCCAATGTCTCAAATTACCCTCCATGACGCATAATAAGAATAATGAATTCAAGCAGTAGAAACTTAAACTAGCAGTAGTAATAATGACTTAGCAGTAGTAAGAATCAAAACCTTCTTCTCAAGTGGTGCATGTAGATGGTTAAACACTTTATCATATGCTTCCCCTGAAACCAATATGTTAACCATCTCTTGAATCTCTTATTCTGTTGGCTCTATGTAATGATTACTGATGGAGAAAACTTAGTATTACAAACTTGATGCTGAAGTAGAATAACCCAAACTTGTGTCTTATGTCGTGTACTATCCACGTGACTCCAAACTCATATGCAATTCCTTGAACTAAAGTAGACCGTAACCTCTTGAAAAAATCCTCATCTTCAATGAGACACTGAGCACTACAACGTAACCCTTATAGTGATAGCAAATATAAGCATTGAGCACCATAAGTTTATAAATCACACATTGCTAGATTTGACAAGTCTTCGTCAACATCGATTTTAAGCTCAAACAAGTTATCTTCAAAGTCATAATCCAAACAAACTCGACTTTAAGATATGATAAGAACACTCACTCATGAAAATTCCACTTCAACTCCAAATAAGTGATAAAAAATACTCTCTGTAAGTAATTCTTGAAATTAACTCCAAAAATAGCCTTTTAAATATTTAAGTGAATCTAAATCCAATCCGAGATCCGTTCTGTGTGTGTTATCCAATGTTAAACAAAGCTAACAAACCTACTTATTCCATATTTATCCGAGAACAATCTGAAATCTATAAACGCTAGCAGTAGTAATGTCCACGAACACTAATAGTAGTAATATCACGAAGCAGTATTAACTTTCATTGGAAGCATTAAGTCTTGGCAGCACTAATTATAGACTGGTAGCATAAACGATCAACTAGCAGCATTAAGTAGTATTGCTTTGAACTTAGTACTGTTAGCAGGCAGTACTATTGTAACACACAAACTTGTATTCGAGCAGTATTAACAAGCATGAGCAGCTTTAACGAACATAAGCGGCATTAACAAGTTCCATGATAACAAAACATCATTAAAATCATAAAAACCCTTAACACAGGAAACCTTGACGAACCACAGCTTCAAAGTAAACCCTTTTATCGTTGAACGCACCTGCTACTGTTGTTGATTCAGAATACATACCAGCTTCTATCAGAAAAACAATCATGGTGTCTTCTTCTTTATCTTTAACCTTCTGAATCTAAGACACCAGATACATTAGGGTTTTTAAACACCCTTTATCGCATACTTATTCACACAGCAGCATTAATGAGCATAAGCATTAGATCCGATTACAAACGAATCAATATAGGCAAACGAAATCCCTAATCAATAGGGTTTACAAAACGCACAGCAACCTAAACCTTCAAGCCTTTGTGTTAGCCTTAATTATATTAAGTCAAATAAGAATGTTATCGGTCTTATTAAGTCAATTAGGTCTTGTAATGTAATAGGCTAGTCGGGTATTAACGGGCTTGGATTGTAATCTAACATTGTCTGTGTTTCAGGCTCAAAGCCCAAGTTAAGCCAAGCCCGGCCCAAGTAGTAAGCACATATGCCTTTTATGTTGGCTAGGGTATAAAAGGAACCCTCTCCACACATGGAGAGGGTGTTGGTCATTCATATTTATGTGTAAAACATGTTTGTAACCTCCCACCACTCTTTCTCTTAATCTAATATTCTACATTTTCCTTTTCTCTCTTTTCTTCTTTCTTATTTCGTCATAAGTGCTTATTAGGTTTGCTTATTATGTTGTGTATGGATTAGTTAATGGGATAACATGTGGTATCAATCGCCAAGGGGTGTTTAGTGTTTCTTTTGTGGTTAATAAGCTCAAATTCGTGGTTTATTTGTTCAAAAGTTTGGCTTATTTGTGGTATCAAGAACCTGCCACGGTTACTGAAGATGATGAAATGTCAAAGGAAAAGGAGATTGATAAACTCATGGCTTTAATTTCTTTCTCGTTCAAGAAAATATACAAACCTACCAACAACAACCTTTGAACTTCATCCAACACCACTAGAGCTAACCAAGATAATTCTCTAAGAATCAACAGAGGAACTGGGTATGAAAATCAGAGGGTCGTTAATGTTGCTGGGTTAGGGAAACTGTAGGAACTCAGGTAGTGCAAAAGTCTGGGATTCAGTATTATAATTGCAATGAATTTGGGCATTTATCAAGGGAATGTCAGAAACCGAAACGTGCAAAGGATGCAGCTTATCACAAGGAAAAGATTTTATTGTGTAAGCAAGAGGAAGCTGGAGTTTAGTTGAATGCAGAGCAAGCTGATTAGAAGGATGACATTGATGATGAGTCTGACGATCAGGAATTGGAAGCACATTATATGTACATGGCACAGATTCAAGAAGTTTCTCTAGATGTTGCTGACATTTCTGGACCCATCTTTGATACTAAGCCGTTATAAAAGGTACAAAATAATGAGGAAAACTATAATGTGTTTGCCATTGAAAATGAACATCCTGAGCAACCTGTATCTGCTAATGACACATATCTGGAGGAACAAGGTGACACTAACATCACTATTGATTCATTGTATATGTGTTATGATAAAGAACAGGATAACCAGGATGATACTGATGAACTTGCTCAAGAACGTGATTTGCTTGCTTTTTTAATTGAAAAATTAAAATATGAAATTGACGACAGCAAAAACCGTAATAAATTTTTGGAAACATCAAACAAGGCTTTAGTTAATAAATTAAAAGGTGAAATTGAGGATTTCAAAACCAAAAATAAAAGTTTAGAATCATCAAATAACCATTTCAAAGAAGCAAACAATGAACTGTTAAAGACTAATCAGTTGATGTTCAAAGACCTTAAGAAGTTCCAAGCTGAACTTGATAGGTATCATGATGTTGGGAATTAAATTCATTACACTTAGTACTGCCAAGCCAAAGACTTTGTACTGCTTAAGATACAACTGCCAGTACTAACTAGTTAGTACTGCCAGAGTAAGTTAGTACTACCAGTACTAACTTAATACTGCTGGAGAACTTAAGACTGCTACATGAAGATTAAGACTGCTAAAGTGATAAAGACGTATGAAGTGATATGTATTGACTTATTCAGTGTATATCTTATAAAGATTATAAAGATATGTATAAGTTTAGAAAAATAGAAGATTTGTAGTTATCTTGTAAAGGACTCCTTAGTGCATAAAAGGAGATCCTAGGTTATGGTTTTGCATGCAGATTGCACATAGAGACTTTGATATATAGCTTCAAGGTTGTAAACCCTAGTAATACACAAAGTAGTCGTATTATTGATAATAATAATATTGGAGCTTTTCAGTAATATCATTGTTCATACAGTTCATTGTTTTATTCATATTCTTCTAAGTATTAAAGAGTAGATTCCGCATACACTTTAGAATTCACAAAGTGTGACAATCCGTCTTTTAATGTCCATATTTCGTTCTCATTTTTCTAGTAAAGTGAACTTTTGTGTTTTACGGTTTACGCGATTCGCAACTTCTCGTTCTTGTTAATCTTAAGCCGATTTAGGCAGTTTATCCGTTTAAGTGTAACCGTCTTTATTTTTATCTTTAAAAATTTCCCGTATTTAAGGTCACAACTAATTCTAATCTCATATTTATTTTTATTAATTTTGAGACTTTACTTTTATACTTTAGTCGGTTTTCAATAAAATTGTCCATTTTAAGTAATCGTGAATCATACATTTTAAATTTATCCATTATCGATCAAGAAATTAACGAACGTCAATATTTAATATTTTTAATTGTCGAGAATAAATATTTTCGTATTTTATTTCGAATAATTTTGAGAAATTTTGATAATTTTTATTTTTGACGTTTCGCGAGTCGACGTTTGACCGCGCGTTCGTGAACCGTTTCGAGCATCGTAAAAATGTACGACGCGACTCGTTATTATTTTTAAGATCGTAAATTTATTATTTTTATGAATGTCGTCATTTTGTTCCATGTCTTGAGCCGGACTCGCATTTTAAAGTGTACGCATTTAATTAAATGTTTTTAATAAAAATGTGTCGAAAATAAAAATAGTCTCGGTAGTGCAATCCCGAGCTACGGTTGTCGTCTTTAACCTAAGTAAAAGTATGGTGTGTCAAAAACTAATTTTAGAAAAGAGGGGAGGACTTGTTTTGCCAATAGCCCAAACTAGTGCAAGAACTATATATACTAGTTTATTTCACACTTTATTCATAAACACACACACACTTTCTCTCTAGCTCCACCACCACCACCGGAAAACTTTTCCGGTCACCGAAAACCGCCACCGCCGCCGTCGGCCGCCGGAAACCGCCGTGGTCGCCGGAAAAATTACATGCAACCCGAACAACTTATATTTTCCGAATCCCCTCGTTATTTCCTACGTTTTCCACTAAAAATATACGACATGCAATGGGTATTTTTCTAGTTAGAGTTCGAGTTAGATTCGAGTGTTTTCGTTTGGTAAGTGGGTTGTTCTTGGATGGATAATTAATATTTCAAGCTCGGTTCAATTGAAAAATGTTCGGTTTTTGGTTTTGGGATATGGTTCGAGTTCGGCTAGGACAAGGGAGGAACAAGTCGAGTCCGATCTAGCTCTTGTGAGCTTTGTAAGCATTCTTTTATGTTTATTTTGTCATTTTCTTGATTCGATTGTTTCGTGAATGCATGTGATGAATTTGGGGAAATCTTGCGTGAATAGGTTAGATCGTATTATGGGTCGATTGATTTGATCATGTATTGTTTATATGTCATATTAGACATATTATAGTTGGAATAGAAGCTTAAAAATGAGGTTTTGATGTGTTTTGAAAAGTATAAAAACGAGCAGAAACTTTGACACGGAAAACGAGGTCCGAAAATTTATCAAAATTGATTTTTGATTTAGGAATATGAAAGAGCTTATTTTTATGTTCGTTTCGGTAATTCGAACGTCCCGTAACTCTTAATAACGAAGAAGTTATGGCCAAAAGAAGTTTGAATTTTTATAAATTTTGTTTCAGCTATTTATAGAAATAATAGGTTCTGTCCAGATTTTCAATAGGCGTTTTGAGCACTTTCGAGTCCGTTTCAGCCTTCCGGCGAAACACGAAAGTTGTCCGGAATGACGTTTTCTATAATATCTCTTTTTGGTCAAAGTCACGAAAATGGGATATAGCGGGTCAAAACCGATGGTCAAACTGTTGCGTTTTTATTAAAATAGTCAAGTTCCAGCAGATTCTTGCAGGGGCGTTTTGGTCATTTTCTGTCGAGTTTCGGGTCTCGACTAAAACTAAAAAGTTGTCCGGAATATCGTTTTGCATAAAATTTCTTCTTTGACCGAGTCGTGAAAATGTGATTTAGAGGGTCGTTTGGCGCGGGTCAGATTTGGGTAAAGATAAATATAAGTATAAAAGTCAAAGAAAGTCAAATGTTGACTTTAAAAAGTCAACGGGTTAATACAAGACTTATTGAACGTTTATAAAAATAATAAACGCTATTATTTTTACGAATATAACAAGTTAGAGTTAACGAGTTTATTGAACGGATAAAATTATAAAAATAGTAACTTTGGTAATATACGGGACATAATCCCGATATGGGTAATTAATAACCAAATTGAAAGTCGAAATTTCGACGAGATAAATAAATATTTTTACAAATATAATTGGATGCCGAGACTTACCAAAAATGGTAACTTTCCAAATGTGGTAACTTTCCTAAAATAGAAAGTTTCTCATATAAGATACATATGTATATATACATATTTAAATTTTGAATTTTATTTTATCGACTAGAAACCTAAGACCCATACATTTTGTATAGGTTCCGGGTGATTACGTGCCGACGTCCAAGTTCGTCTATCGCCGTTACTTTCTTCCGATACTATCAAGTGAGTTCATAGCCTCGCATTTTATTTAAATTGTTTTATAAACCCGCGAGGGAGATAACATGCTTGTTTTTTTTAAAATAGAACACAAGGGACCCGAATGTATGCTAGTAGCCTTGATTATTATAAGTTAGCTTTAACTCGCTAAATAAAAAGTCCCGCGGAAATATCATGAATTGTTAATTGCCGGGAATAAGGCATACGCTTATACATGAAATAGTACTATTTGGAGATTACCACCTCCGATCCGTGACGACTAGCTATCGTCTTGTGTTGGGAACATAACACCACGGATGCATTGTATAGAGAATAAGATACACTCATAGCGAGGGTGTATAGTGGGCATTATATTGAATATATGGTAAGGTTCGATGTCATGAGGCTTATAATAATCCCCCGATATAACTTTGTATGGCCACATCGTTATATCCCAATGAATATTGAAAAATGATACTTGTGTTCGGAAATTATTTTTATTGTTTATATATATAAACTCTATGGATTCACTCAACATTATTGTTGACTTTTAGCATGTTTTATCTCAGGTCCTTGAAGGTAATTCGGTGATGGAGATATGAAGGCCCGCTAAATAATTATTCATTTGAAAGTTTGTAAACGTGATATGATATAGTTTTAAACTTATTGGGACCGTGATGTAAACTTTATTTTATTCAAATGAATGAAATTTTCTCAAAACGCCTCTTTTTTTTGAGTCGTTTTCTATGATTTGAGTTATTGTGCTACGACGTAACACCATTGGACCCTTCCGCTGACCGAGCTGAATTGAGGGTGTTACAGTTTTTCTTTATAGTTATTTGTTGAATTCTAGTGATTTAATTTGATTTGAATTTTGTATTTTTTTTTAAGCTGAAATGAAGTTGTCTTTAATTTACTTTAATTTGTTGATTTTGACTTTTTGGTTTCCATTCTAACCAGTTTATATATATTTGCTGTTTTTTATTTCTTTATTTTGGTGGGTTAAATTTGTAAATTTTCGAATTTATTAAAGAATTCCAAAAATATTTTTTTTAAAATGATTAAAAAAGAGGTTTTGAGATTAAAACATATCTTTTTAATCTATATAAAGACTGGTTGGATGTTGTTATAAAGACATGTTTCGGTGAGAGGAACTAGCATGGAAGACCAATTGTAAGGATACCATTTCATAGGATTGAGAACTCTTAGGTGTTCAATTCGTCTTATAGAGACTGGTTGCATAACCGGTTTTCATATGTTTTGATCATGGAGATACCCCCCCTCGGAGAGTGGTTCCAAAACCACTCTTTATGGGCTATTTTGACCAATTTCTATGGCGTTTTTTGTAGTAGTGATCCTAAAAGGAATTTTGTTCCAACAACAGTTGCAACAAAGTCAGGACAAGTGTCAGTTAATGCTGCTAAGCAAAGCTCTCCAAGAGCAGCAGTATCAATTAGTACTGCCAGGCCTGTTAATACTGCTGCCCCTAAATCAAAAGTGAATGATGCATTACCCACAACATATTATTATTTTAAATGACATTCACCAGTAAGAAGGACTTTTAACCAAAAATAAGAAGCTAAAACCAATAATTTTAATGAAAAAGTTAATACTATTAGGATTAACAATGTAACTACTGCTGGGCCAAAAGCAGTAGTTAGTGCTGCTGTAGGAAATGGGGAAAATGCTGTTAAGTCCTCAACATAATGGATTTGGAGACTAACAGGAAATGTTATTGACCATAACTCCAAAGACAGTGGATCATACATGCTTAAAAGATTTGACTATGTTGATCTACAAGGCAGACTCAAGTCAGTAATGGCTTGGGTCCCTAAGAGAAACTAATTCTCTCATTTTAAGTGTAGGGTAATCCACAATATAATTTAAAGGATCAAGGGATTTTTTATAGTGGATACTCTAGGCATATGACTGGAAACAAGTCCTTCCTTCTAGATTATCAAAAAATTGATGGTGGATTTGTTGCATTCGGAGGAAGTCCTAAAGGAGGTAAAATTACTGGAAAAGGTAAAATTAGGACTGAGAAATTAGACTTTGAAGATGTATACTTTGTAAAGGAACTTAAGTTTAACCTTTTCTCTGTCTCACAATGTTGACTAAGAAAAACAAATGTTTCATTTTCACTAAGACTGAATGTCTATTCTTATCTCTGACTTTAAGCTACTTGATGAAAGTCAAGTCTTGGCTTGAGTTCCCCAACAGAATAACATGTAAGTTTTTGATCTAGAGATGTTGTTCTACAGGTGTTTAACTTGTTTATTTGCAATAAGGCTCCACTAGTTGTGGTCTAATTTTATGACATAGGAGGTTGGTCATATAAACTTTAAAATGAGAACAAAAACTTATGGAGGGGAATACCTGTTGAGAGGTTTGCTTTAATGCTTTTTTTTTTTTGAAAATGACCAAACATGTGTTGCTTGTCAGAAGGGAAAGCAACACAAAGCCTCATGTAAGACAAAGACTGTGAGCTCTATTTGCAAACCTTTACAGTTATTACACATGGATTTATTTGGCCTAGTTTCTTTGAAGAGTATAAATAAAAAGTCTTACTGCCTAGTTGTCACTGATAACTTTAGTAGATTCAGTTGGGTTTTCTTTTTGGCCACTAAGGATGAGACTCTTGAGATCTTTAAGAACTTTATAACTGGCATAGAAAACCAAATAGACCATAAGGTTAAAAAATCAGATGTGACAATGGAACTGAATTCAAGAATAGAATTATGAATGAGTTCTGTGAAATAAAGGGTATTAGGAGGGAATTTAGTGTTGCTAGGACTCCTCAGTAAAATGGTGTTGCTAAAAGAAAAAATAGGACACTAATAGAGGCAGCTAGGACTATGCTAGCAGATTCTAAATTGCCAACTACTTTTTGGGCTGAAGCAGTTAATACTGCTTGTTATGTCCAAAATAGGGTGTTAGTTATCAAACCTCACAACAAGACCCCTTATGAACTTTTTCTAGGTAGAAAACATGCCTTAAGCTTTATGAGACCATTTGGGTGTCCTGTTACAATCCTAAATACCTTAGATCACCTAGGTAAGTTTGATGGAAAATCTGATGATAGAGTCTTTGTAGGATACTCTAACAATAGTAAAGCATTTAGAGTATTTAACACTAGAACCAGATTTCTAGAGGAGAACCTACACATAAATTTTCTTGAAAACAAACTAAATGTTGTAGGAACTGGACCTAACTGGATGTTTGATATTGATACTCTAACCATGTCTATGAATTATCAACCAATTTTTGCAGGGGATCAAACTAATGGTAATGCAGGTACCAAAGCAAATATTGATGAAGGACAAGGAGGAATGAAGACAGTTCCTGGTCCACAATATGCACTCCTACCATTTTTGACTTCTGATTCTCAAAGTCCAAAGAGCTCAAAAGATGAAGTTGCTGATGATGCTGAAAAAAAGAATGAAGTTCTGGATCCAGCAAAAGAAGATGACAAAAGTGGTCAAGGGGAGGCTACTAACACTAACAGCACTAACAGACTTAATATTATTAGTTCATCAATTAATATTGTTAGTTCTTCTTTTACTACTATGGATCCAGGAAGAGAAAGAGCCTAAAGGAATGAGTTTGAAAGTGTGTTAGGACAAGACAAGGATGCTAATGGCAACAGTATCTACAGGATGTTCACTCCTGTTAATGCTGCTGGATCCTCTTATGATAATCTTGGTGGATCAATCTCTTTAATGTTGCTACTCTATCTTCCTATTGATCCTCTCATGCTAGATTTAGAGAATATTGCTAATCTTCTAAATACTGGTATTTTTAGTGGTGCATATGATGATGAAGATGTGGGTGCAGAGGCTGACTTCAACAACTTGAAAATTACCATGAATGTCAGTCCTATTCCCACAACCAGAATTCACAATGATCATCCTAAAAACCAGATCATTGGAGACATAAATTCAGCTACTCAAACAAGAAGGATGACCAAGATTTCTAAAGAACATGCTATGGTCAGTTACATCAAAAAGCAAAGGATAACCAACAACAAAGATTATCAAACTGCTTATTTGCCTATTTTCTCTCACAAATAGAACCCAAGAAGGTGACACAAGCTTTGACAGATCCAAGCTGGATAGAGGCAATGCAAGATGAGTTGCTACAGTTTAGATTGCAGAAGGTTTGGAGATTGGTTGATTTACCCAAAGGCAAGCATGCCATTGGAACAAAATGGGTCTATAGAAACAAGAAAGATAAGAGAGGGATAGTAGTTAGAAACAAGGCAAGGCTGGTAGCACAAGGTTACACCCAAGAAGAAGGAATTGATTATGATAAGGTTTTTGCTCCTGTTGCTAGGATAGAAGCAATCAGGTTATTTTTGGCCTATGCATCATTTATGGGGTTTATTGTGTACCAGATGGATGTGAAGAGTGCCTTTTTATATGGTACTATTGAAGAGGAGGTGTATGTGTGCCAACCTCCTAGTTTTGAAGATCCACAGTTCCCTAACAAAGTTTATAAGGTAGAAAAAGCTTTATATGGTCTACATCAAGCTCCTAGAGCCTGGTATGAGACCTTGTCTACCTACTTATTAGAAAATGGATTTAGAAGAGGCACTATAGATAAGACTTTGTTCATCAAGAAGGACAAAGGTGATATCCTATTAGTACAAGTGTATGTTGATGACATCATCTTTGGGTCTACAAAGAAGTCTTTATTATTATACAGGAGTTTGAAGTTTGATGCACAAGAAGTTCTAGATAAGTTCTATGGGACAACTCACTTTCTTCTTAGGGTTGCAAGTCATGTAGAGAGATGATGGAATCTTCATCAGCACACACACTAACCTTACCGCCACCACAATATCTTGGTGATATATTGAAGAAGTTTGATTTTGTCACAGTGAAGACAACAAGCACTCTAATAGAGACTAACAAGGCATTGCTCAAGGATGAAGAAGCTGAGGATGTGGATGTTCATCTATACAAATCAATGATTAGATCATTGATGTACTTGACAGCTTCGAGGCCTGACATAATGTTTGCTATTTGTGCTTGTGCTAGGTTCTAAGTTACACTTAAAGTCTCACATCTTCATGTTGTAAAGAGGATCTTTAGATACTTGAAAGGTCAACCTAAATTGGGCCTTTGGTATCCTAGGGATTCACCAGTTTCTTGATGCTTTTTTAGATAGTGATTATGCTAGAGCTAGTCTTGACAGGAAATCCACAACAGGAGGTTGTCAATTTCTTGGCAAAAGACAGATTTCATGGCAATGTAAGAAGCAAACAATAGTTGCTAACTCAACAACTGAAGCAGAGTATGTTGCTGCTGCTAACTGCTATGGACAGGTGTTGTGGATCTAAAATCAAATGCTTGATTATCGTTTCAATTTCATAAACACCAAGATTTACATTGATAATGAAAGCACCATTTGTATTGTGAAGAATCTAGTGTTTTATTCTAAAACCAAGCACATTGAAATAAGGCACCCCATTCATTAGACTATTTATTATGGAGAAGAGGCTCATTCAAGTGATTAAGATACACACATATCAAAATGTTGCAAACTTCCTCATAAAAGCATTTGATGTTGGTAGATTTCAATATCTAACTGCCAGTATTGGAATGCTTAACCCCTGAAGCATTGATTGAGGGGAGGTTAATAAGTGTCAAGATACAGTGGATTATGCTTGACATGAAGATGGATAACAGCTAATGATGAATTTAATTAGTACTGTTGGCCTACACTTACTCCTGGTAAGTGTACTTATCTAATGCCTGGTATAATTATATAATGAGCATTAAGAGAAAACAAAAACAGACAGAGAGAAAGTGTGAGCTTAAAAGAATTGAGAGAAAACAAAAACAGACAAAGAGAAAGTGTGAGCTCAAAAGAATAAAGAGATTTGTGAAGTAAAAACAGACAGAGTGATTCAGTGAGCAAAATAATTAAGAGATATAGTGAGTTCAAAAATAGAAAGAGAGCTTGTGAGAATCAACATTGATGATGGAAATGCTTTTTGGAATGCCATTGAGGTTAAAACTAGTACCTCAAAAGTTAATACTGCTAGGTATTTCTGAGTACTATTGGGAACTACTTAGTACTGTTAGTATAAACTTAGTACTGATGGGCATTACTTAGTACTGCTAGGCTAAAACTAGTACTGCTGGGCTACCGTTAGTACTGTTTAGGGCATAACAGATTTTTGGCAATTAAATATATCCGTTGAGATTTTTCTGCCAAATACCTCGCTTATAGGGGTTTATAATTTATATAATTCTTGATCTTTCTTTCACTTATAAGCTTTCTTCAACATAAAGAATCCATTTTATTCAGTCGGTCAAATCAAAACCGTTAAGCGCTCTTTATAAAATCTCAATTAACTTTGCCAAACTCTCCTATTCTCATTAACTGAAACATTAAACCCAGAACCCTTTCATAAACTTCAACACTTAATGGCGAATTTGGAATTCTGCGATAAACACAACATTGTTGCTTATCTAAAGAAACCAACTAGGAGTGAAGGATTCTAAGAGATAGTAGATTTTCTCAATGGAAGTCATATAAGGTTTGCTCTTACTAAGAATCCTACTATCTATGTTTCTCTAATCAAAAAGTTTTGGCAGACTGCTACTGTCAGAACAGTTGATAATGAAGAACAAGAAATAACTGCTACAGTTGATGGCAAAGAATTTACTATTACTGAAGCATCTGTTAGAAGACATCTCCAATTAGCAGATGTAGAAGGTATTAGTGCTTTTCCAACTACTGAAATTTTTGATCAACTCTCACTGATGAGGTATGTTTTAACTGATGATAAACTGACTTTTCAAAAAGGTAAATTTTTCCCTTAGTAGAGATTCTTGATCCATACCATCCTATACTGTCTTAGTCCTAAGAAAACTTTGTGGGAACAATTTAGTAGCAATATAGCAACTACTATTATTTACTTGGCCACAAATAGAACTTTTAAGTTTTCTAAATTGATTTTTGATGGTATGGTGAAAAACTTGGATAGTAAATATGTAGAATACAAGTAATCTTTTAATATTCAAGTAAGAACTAGAGAGAGAAAGTGTTGAAAGAAGGATGTATTTTCTAGTAAGAGAAAGTAAAGAATATGAAATGCACTAAGGTGAAAATGAGAATACAATCAACCAACCAACACCCTCTCCAAGGCATAGAGAGGGTATTTATACTCCAAATGTGGCCGGCCATAGGCCTTGTAAGGCTTTACATGGGCCTTTGCCCCATATTAGCTTATTAACAAAACATTGACTAACTACGGGCTTTGACTAGTTAATATTGGAAGTGACCAAGACTTTTCTTGTTCCTAACAATCTCCCCCTAAGGGAGGTCACTCCAATTTACAAAAATTTAAACTTAGCATACTATGCTTTGACTTTAGTCTTGAGCTGTAGTCTTTAACTTCAATCTTTAACTTGTGAATTGTTATAGTGATCTTTGACTTTAGGATTTGAGCTCGATCCTTTATCTGACTTGTTGAGTTGAAAAATGTTGATCTTTGAGCAACTTGAGATAATCAACCAAGCATAATCTCGTTTCGCCATCTTGTAAACTTTGCCATCTTGTGAACTTGTGATTTTTGGACCGACATGCTCATACCATTCATGATTTGATAACTTGAAAGTTATAATTATGCATCTTTCTTGAAGTTCTTTAACTTTAACAATTCGTCGCTTTGAAAAGGACGTACGGTATCAAAGTAGCGGAAGTCTTGAAACATGTACTTGAGCTTTCATGATGTCTTTATATTTATCGGTCGGGTATGAGCATGTGGCTATGAATATGTAAGTCAGCTGGGATCAGGTACCTCCATGTCCATCTTTATATATTCCTAAAATAAAACAGTTAGCAATAAAGTAGGGGGACGAACATGGCTTTGTCATTCCCCTGTGTTTGGTTGGAGTAACCTTCGAATCTGTGAGTATCGACCTGTGATCAGGTAGATTTAATTTAAGAAGTAGCTGAAGTATAGAATCTTTCTAACACATATGTATTGGATTCATTAAACTCAGCATGTTCTCATTACCAGAACGTCTCAAAGCATAGTCTTACTGATTAAATAAGAAAATTGATTTGAAAACCAATCGACGTGTCACTTGCTAAAGTGGTTTTGTGACACATCGAGAGTTTTAAGCAATTCAAAAATTCATTAATCGTCAATCCATAACCTGGAAAGTTTGATTCATAAGAATCGCACCATTGTTGCTTTTCAGTTGTCACAAGTTTTGATTTCATATAGAATCAAACAAGTCACCTACCATGAGCTTGTTTAATGTTGGATCAAGCAGGATTTCCATCTTCATTGTGAATTATATCACTCGGATGTTCTGGCAAAATTACAAGGATAATGCGTAGGACTCTTAATGTATATCTTGTTATTCAAATTGTGTGACTAAGCAAGCATAATTTGACAAGTGTCCTAATGAGATTTAGTGATCAGAGGCTGGAGCTGATGCTACCTTTTCAAAATTGACTGACTCGGAGTGAGAAAGTCGATAGAAATGAGTGTAATCTTTGTGAGAAAATAAAACAAGAGTCTGTTGAGAGACCTTGAGTGGCTGGGGAGGGTTGTGCATAGCGTCACTGGGTCCATGACTGTCTTCAATGTTAGACAACAACTTAGTGTTTCCGACAGTGTATGTATTGACCTGATTTTTGCCTAAGTGTTTGGAGGGCTTTTTTTTCACCCTTTTATCCTTACATTTCTTTTTCATTCTTCAACCCCTTCAATGCTTACCGAGACTTCATAACTAACACCTTGTTGGGTTTGTTCTAGTGTTAGCTCCATCTCAGTCAGCATTATTCCCGATTCTTACTTTTTCTCCTTTTGTATCATACCTAAGGACTTCTACACTAACTAGTGGATATCCCTGGGTAGATCCCTTCGGTTCTGGCTGGATCATGGGATTTGAATACCTATGCCTAACCACCTTATAACTCCATAAATTTAAGTACATGGTCGGTCTTTTGGGTATTCCATCATAATCAAAACCAAAATCATTGAAAAGTTCAATCAAAGTGTTTGATATAAATATCAAAAGATTTACACTTTGAGAGTTTTTCATCATCACTAAAAGCTCCCCCTTAACATGTGCATCGTAATCGTAGTACATGCTAAGTGTGGAGTGCATTGAGTCCATTTTATTCAATCACATTTCAATACAAATTAGATGCAGTTTAATCACATTTTCTCCCCTTATCCAAAATGTTAATCCCTTGATATTTTGGATATCAATTGATTAAACGTTCGGGGACAAAATGTTACACACAATCTATAAGGAACATTTTATTGCTCCCCCTTAATTTATGAGGGTATATAAGACAGTGCTGAGTACAATAATTTGAAATTTTTTGAATTTACTAAGAAATTCTTGAAAATTTTATACTCGAGCACTCCTTATTATCACCATAATGTCTACACTACATATATATAAATTCACAAGTTTTTGTTATTCACGAGGATTGACCCGTTATGATGAGGACATCATATGATGAATCATATGGTCCTCTAAAGCAGCCGAAAGTCACCCTCGTACGGTCTCCCACCAACAAATTTCTCTAAGCTCCGTATAATCCTCCTGGTCTTTAGCTATTTATCAATTGCCTGGATCATAGCTCCTGCTTTATCTCTATCACTTTATCTCCAGATAGTCTGAGGTAGATACTTCATCCGAATTCCCTTTAGACGATCATTAAGAGTAGTCTGAACATCATTGAGTGTACCGTCACTGAACTTGTTTAGTTCATCGATACGCATCAGTCTGTTCTTTTTGTCTTTGTTATGGTAAATGAATCCTCTGGGATTGGAGTATGCTGAATAAGCTTCTCTTTGTTTAAGATCTGGTCTGTATATATCTGGCTTTGTGAGGTTGAGCTTCTTTTGGAAACTTTCGACACCTAATTGAAGATCTTCACAGCCTTTTGGATGACAATGCTTTTTGTAAAACATTCGCAAGGAGACATTAAAAGCTAAGCGTTCTTCAACAGTGAGATTCATCAACTTGCCTTGAACAAGAAGAAGTAGCATGTCTTCGATGTCTTGAATGCAAAGCCTTTTGAGATCGCCTTCTTTGAATTTGTACAGCTTGTCATCATCTCTACGAATAGTGATCCAATCCAGATGCTTGTAATTCTGCCATTCAACAATTTCTAGCTTGGTGACAATGATGATTCTTCGTTTGGAGTAGACATCACGAGCAGATTCCCTGTTAACAGCAAATGCATAGAATTGTTGTCGTTTTCGCCCCCAATGTGAGATTCCCCATAGTGCATGCTTGTCATTGTCAATCAGCACTTGACTCCACATTATGTTAGGGACCAAATCTTCAATCCATTTGATGTGCCTGTAATCTGCAGCCTTGGTCTTTGTCACTGAAGTTGTATATTTTTGGCTTGAGTCACCACCACTTAAATATGCAAGGTCGTTATTGATGAAGTGGTCAAAAGGAATGACTTGATGACCGCGAGAATTAGGTATCAATGGTAATGGCTTGCCGAGTCATGGGGATATTGTTGGCCTTCAGGGTTGTTTCAGCCTAATTGATCAGTGGTTGCCTTGTAGACTTCTTCCAGGAAATATTCAAGTTCTACCAGACTTTTGCATGATCCCTTCATCAGCTCGAATGTTGGACCAATTACTTAATTTTTTTTTTCGGATTAAGAGTATCACTTTAAGCCGGTTCATCATGAGGCTGGAGAAAATCAAGAGGAGTGTCCATTAGCTCATTAAACGACTCATGTGGCCCTTCTATCTAGGCCAAAGAGCTTATCCAAGGTTGAACTGGTCCATGAGCATCAAGCAAAGTCTTGTTCCAATCATGATCGGGAGTAGGAGGTTCTTGTTGTTTTCTGAAACCAATCTGGGATGTGAGAGGTCTCTTCATCAGGTTGATCTTCAGTAACTCCTGTTTCAAACTCCTGATGTGCCAGCAGACTTGTGAGAGATTTTGACCCTTCACTTGACTTTCCAGATGCCTTGGAGGTCTTTTCCTTTGGTGCACTGGTTGCCTATGTTCTCTCACCAAGCTACTTATTCACTTGGACCCACCAGTTTTGATCCAGCGGAGGGTTTCTTCGTTCTTTATCCTCATCATCTCTACATCTTTTTAAATGAAAACAGTATCTCCTAAGTGTCATGTTTGAGCTCTGTACACTTCTCATACAGCCGTTTCAACAGTTGCTTTTTAGAGATTCTTTTATTCATCAGATCTGTGGATTGACTTATTGCTTTCCATCTTGTCTATGAGAATCTTCTTCAGCTCTAATTCAGATAGGTTGGCGGCTACAGTATGAGATGTCTTAGATTCATTGGATGAACGAGTCAGAACCTTAACTTCGAGTTGTTCATTGACAGTCTTCTCAATTTTCAGCAAAATCTTAGAGACTTAAGCTTTAACTTGATTCTTGATTATTTTCTTAATGTTATCATTAAGTTTATTGATGAAGTCTGCATTTTTAGCTTGGGCTTTATCTTTGAGTCTTTTGGATTGTAACTGAACAGCTGTTTTAATGGCTTCATACATCTTGTTGGCAAGGTGCGCATCAACAATGCCAGGAATTGAAGAAACCGCTATAGCAAATTGATTCGTTTGATTGAACTCTAAGAAGTTATTTTCCAAAGTTTTTAGTCTATGGTAAAACCCGAATAAAGAGCCAAAATTGGGAAGATCTTATAGGAAGGAGCTTGGAAACAGTTGTGGTGTAGGAACTGGTGTTTGTTGCAGATGTGTGATAAGAGGAGTGGGTGGTGGAGGAGTGGTTGTTACAGACAAGAGAGGTGGCTTATCAATAGCAGTAACTGGAACATCTACTAAAGAAGTTGACTTAGTGTTAAGATTGAATATAGAGTCAATTCCTGTAACTGGACTAGGGTTGAGCATGTTAGAAATGAAGCCAGATGACATCGAAGAACTCTGTTGTTGACCTTTAGGATTGACCAGAGCGGTGATTATCACATGAGTATCTTCTGTTACATGAGTAGGTTAAACATTGGTCTGTTGAGCATTTGTCATTTCAATATCTTGTCCTTCCAGATTGACATTCACGTCCCTTGTATAATTCATTTGCTTTGACCTCTTCATTTGTCTCCTCTTCATCTTGTTTGTTTCCCTCAACATTCGCACCTTGAATTTCTTCATCAATAGTGGATTCAACATGAAGACGGTTGTTTGAACCCGAGGATCAAAGCTATCTTCTTATTTATCTTCTTCATCATTATATTCCTTTCCTTCATCGTCTTGATTATCAGCATCGTCATTATCATCATCATTGTCATCATCATCATCATTCACGGCTACTTCATCATCATCCTCCTCTTCAATGGACTTCCAAGAGATTTGCTCGTCATTATATCCATATGTTGGTACATCAGGAACCCCTGGTTTAACACCGGTTCCTTCATCTGCACCTGAACCGCTGACATGAGAGCTGTGTTGTTGTGTCTTGCTTCTTTCAAGAGCAATCTTCATATGTTCAGCTTCAGACAGGGCTATCTCAGATAGAGTCTCCAATCCTTAAGCAGGTTGCTTCTTTCTTGATTTAGTCACCTTAGCAGTAGATTTAATTCTTTTACTAGAAGAAGCTTTAGGTGCTGGTACAGTCTTCTCCTTAGTAGTTCGACATACATACTTCGGTTTAGAATCGCCTTTCCAGTAGCAAAAGCATAGTAAGTCTTAAATGTTCAGATTCTTTCATTGCTTGGTGTGGTTAAGTAATCTGAAGAATGGCACCTATTTTTAGACAAATTTATACTGAGGATGATCTCATGGTGTCGAGAATAGGATCATCATTAGCCATGTGCAAGTCCACTTTGTTTCTTCTTGGAATGGATTGATCTTGTGACATGAAGAGATTGATGACGACTTTGGTGAATCTTGGGTAGAACATGTATTTGTTCTTCCATGATTCCTTGTTCTCGATTTGAAAAACTAGGTCTTCCCATAGGAGGTAGGCATAGTCAACTTTTTGCTGGTGATATAAACCCCAAAGGATTTGAGCCCTAGAGAGAAGAAGTGAATCGATTCCAGTTACTTTACCACTGAGACATTTGTTTATGATAGTTCCAATTGTTCTCCAAGGTTGAGGTAGAATATCAACTTTGACATCAGAATGTAATTTGATGTTTCTGGGTTAGCCAAGTTCTCTCATGAAAGTAAGTATTTCCTCTTTAAATGAAGGATCTACAAACTGCTGTCCATGAATTTTTGGACAAATCTAAAGTATATTTCTAAAAGTATCCAGATCAAAAGAATATCTCTTTGTGTTCAGCTTGAATCTGATGGAATGCTTGTGGTAAGAGGCAGAAGTCCAGAATTCATGCATGTAGATAGCAGGGACACTTGCAGTGATCAAGACGGCTGGATAAAAAGGTGTGAGAGAAAGAACATCCGAAGCAACTTGAAAGGTGGGTTCTTTAGGTTTGAACATGGTGCTTAATCTGTAGTTGCAACTTCCAATCTGTAGACATTGTTCCCGTGGAACGAGCGCGTCGTCTAGGGCTTGTTGTTGTTCTTTTGTGATACTCACGATTCTGCTAAGAAAGAGTCGATACATTTTATATATAAACAAGTTTATATAGACACTATATATAGAGACCCTGAATTGGCACTTAATGCGTATAACACATTTTGAGACATAACCCTGAAAAGAGTGAACTTATATTGGCTTATTTGGATAAATCCAATTTTAACTTGATTAGATTTCAAAGGTAATCAATTTTAAATTTGCTACCTAACATAAGTTTTAGATCACCTTTTAGTTAGAATCTAAGTGTTTATGATAATTAGCCTTTTCGTTTCTATTAAGCATGAATGAATCTGGTTGATTAGGTGAAAACTACGAATTAGTTCACAATTGCGAATTAAGACATAATAGGAGATTACGAATTCAGATACTATAAAATGGGGAGGGATGGGAGTGTTATAAAACAATTATAGTTTTTGACACTTTCACCCCCACGCTATTGAGTCTTTTTCATATATCAATTATAAGGATATTTAGCTATATAAGATAAGACATTTGCCCATTTAGGGGGGGGGGGGTGGTCCTATGGTTTTAACTATAATCACTAATACCTTAAATAAGCACATACTCCTCAAAAGCATGAACAAAAACATTTAAGGCACTATAAAGCTATACTAATTAGCTTTTTTAAAAAATGATATTCCGTTATTGTTAAAAACTTTATTCCTTTTATCAAACAACTTTCTAAAGAAGATAATTTGACATTTTCTCCCCCTCAAGCAATGACTCATTTTCTATTTAAAGAGCTGTAGTCGTTGTTTGAGAAGTCGAATGTCTTTGAAAAAATATTTTCTGATGATAAAATGTTTTTATTATGAAAAACAAACACCAATTGTAAATAAGATTTCTCTTATTTTTACACATAAGTGCACTGACACGTACGCTTATGCAAATATCGGAAGCACGGGTTGTGTTGTAAAGTAAACACAAGACATTGCATGGTCATAAAGTATACCATGCCCGAGAATAAATTCTTGTTGAGAGGTCAAGTTTCCTTTTTGACGGAATACTTGCCTTTAAGATGATGACCGGGTTGCTATCAGAAATAATAGCAAGCCATTTTTGGCATGTTTTAAAAACATTTGAAACTTCTGCTCGAACTTCATTTACAGCCTCGTATCATTATTGAATGACATTTCTAAGACCGGAAATGTTATCTATTTTCAAAAGACATGCCATTATTATTTCTTTTTATATTTTTACATTTTTTAATTTTTTCTTTGATTTTATGAATTCTATATTTTTGTATTTTATTTTTATAAAAAAAAATTTAAAATGAAAAAATCTTTTTGGTTTTTAAGTATATATACATATTATACAGGATATTTGAATAGGTACCACCACTATTCATCAACTTCATCTGCCAAGTGTTTCAGAGTCTCCGGCGTAAAGCTTTGCATTCCCAGCTTGTTGATAAGAAATTCAATTCTTTCTTTTGCAAGGGCTTTAGTAAAGATATCCGCCAGTTGATACTCCGTATTGACAAAATAAAGTTCGATCACCCCATTCTCAACATGCTCCTTGATAAAGTGAAATCTGATGTCTATATGCTTCGACCTAGAATGTTGAACGTTTTTGCAGCATAAGGCAATAGCGCTTTTGTTATCACAGTACATTGAAATTTTATTGAATCCAAGCCATAGTCGGTAAGCTGTGATCTCATCCAAAGCATTTGAGCACAATAGCCTGACATAGCAATATATTCAGCATCCGTACTGGATATCGCAATGCTTTTCTGTCTTTTTGATGACCAGCTAACAAGTCTATCTCCCAAGAGCTGCATACTACCAGATGTGCTACGGCGTGTATCTTGACAACCAGCATGATCCGCATCTGCAAATGCTGTTAGAGCAATCGACGAATCCTTCAGATACCATAGTCCCCGATTGACGGTTCCTCTTAGATACCAAAAGATCCTTTTGACCGTATGTAACTGCTTATCGGTAGGCCGTGCCTGATACCGGGCAGACATGCATATAGCAAATTGTAGGTCAGGTCCACTAGCTATAAGATAAAGGAGGGTGCCAATCATGCCACGATAGTGTGACGGATCAACAACTTTTCCTTCTTTATCCTCATCCAGTTTGGATTTCTCCACCATGGGAGTATCCACTGGGTCACAAGAGTCAAAACCATATTTCTTTAAAGATTCAAGGGCATATTTTGACTAGTTAATAAAGATGCCTC
Organism: Tanacetum coccineum; assembly: GCA_026074375.1. Lineage (NCBI taxonomy): Eukaryota > Viridiplantae > Streptophyta > Magnoliopsida > Asterales > Asteraceae > Tanacetum > Tanacetum coccineum. Next base: position 67,931 of record BQNB010015509.1, read on the forward strand.
TGGGACTTTGAGAAATCTGTAGTCCTAAGAAAAATGAGATTTTGCCCATCATTGACATCTTAAATTTTGAACACATAATTTTAGCAAATAGGTCACAAAGTTCAGGTGTAGATGCAGCAAAGATAATATCATCGACATATATGTGTACCAGAAGTAATTCCTTGGCTTCCCTACGGATGAACATAGTAGGATCCACTGAGCCTTTGGAGAAGTCTTGGGATATCAGGAACGAAGACAACATATCATACCACGCGCGTGGAGCTTGTTTCAACCCATAAAGAGCTTTCTTTAGCTTGTACACGTGATTGGGGTTATCTGGATCCACAAACCCGTCCGGCTGGCTAACATAAACCTCTTCTCGCAAATTACCATTCAGAAACGCAGTCTTCACATCCATTTGATAGACGACCATGTTCATGTGAGCGGCAAACGCGAGAAAAATTCTTATAGCCTCTAATCTTGCAACCGGAGCAAAAGACTCTTCAAAATCAATTCCCTCCTCTTGATGGTAACCACGAGCCACTAACCGAGCTTTGTTCTTTAAAATTCCTCCCAGTTCGTCTAGTTTCACTTTGTAGATCCACTTCAAAGCAATAACCATAACTTTATCTGGTCGGGGTACGAGCTCCCATACTTCAAGTCGTTCGAACTCATTGAGCTCTTCTTGCATTGCTTCGATCCAGCAGGATTGAGTTAAAGCATCTTTATACGTCTTGGGTTCAACAGCAGTGAGGAAAGCATCGTAGTAACAGAAAAGAGCTTGCTCATGTAATTGCAGTCTTGTGGAAACTGGTCTAGCGAGTTCACCGATTATATTTTCAAGTGGATGATCCTTAGTCCATTTGCTATTGTGTTCAGAAATTTGATGATCGGGATGCACAATTGTATGAATAGAATCCGATGATGAAGATTGATCAGAAGGAACTTCTAGAATTGGGATACCAAAGTACAGATCATTACCCATATGTGAAACTTCAATATCATGATTGTCTACTTCAACATCGTTAGGAATGATGGGAGGTTGAGTTTCGAGTGTTGTTTGAGAGTTACTAGGTGATGGTGCATCTTGTTCAACATTTGTTGAGGAAGGTGAACTGGTTGATACAGCGGGACTGGAGCTACTACTTCATGAATTAGAGCAACGACTTCAGAGGCTGGGTAATCAACACTGGGTGGATGAGTGAGTAATTCATCAAACATCAGTCGAAACAAGAAATCCCAATCACTTCTTGAAGGTGGTACAAATGGTGTTAACGGAGGAGGGTTTGGCACAAGTCCTGAACTGATTATTGCAGGAGTCATTTCATGAAGTGCGGGTCCTGAACTGTTATGTTCAGAAGCCATCGCAGTCAGCTCATCAAAGTCTACATGAATTGTTTTAATGATTCGTCTGGTACGTCGGTTGTAAATTCAAAATGCTTTCTTTGTGGGTGCATAGCCAATGAAAATACCAATATCAGCTTTGATGTCCATGACCCGCTGCTTTTATCTCATGGTAAGTGGCTCCACCACTTACGTTGTCCGTATCAAAAGTGGGAAGAGATGGTTACCAATCCCTGCGAAAATTTTGAACTGACTTTTTGCTTAGTTTTTCCGCTGGCCAATGAGCTGCACCCATAAAGATGGCGTTCAGCCTTGTCTCTAGGTGCGTCTTTTTTGCCTCCGCCCTTTGTTTATCTTCCCTTCTTGATGTTCTTCACCAGTGATCCAAATCTGCCCCTCCTTGCCAATTTGTCAATTAACTGGCCGCAGTTGGACCCAATCCTTGGTAGTATGCCCCATCTGCCTATTAAAAAAGATACTCGCATATCCATTCCCCGCGCGCTGCTCTTCCGGGAGTGCGCATTGGAGTGGTTTGGGAAGTTATGAGCCTTCTGTTGGCGAGTATCTCCTTGGGGTCATTGTCAGTAGGGGTGTACTTGTCCTTCCCACCGCCCACCCCTCTGACTGCGGTAGTTGTGTTGCGACTGCTATCTGTCGTTGGATTGTCCTCCTGGAGTGTTCCTGTGACCTGTTGTTTGAAGTTGCCTTTTCCTGCTGTCCCGCGCGGCGGCTTTCCCCTTGAATGAATGACCCTTTGTACGTTCATCAATTCATCAAAGTTTGGGACCCAGTCATCAGCTTTTGATAAGTACTGGTATTAATCCATTCATAAAACCCTGAGATCTTGAGAATTTCGGCACGCCTTACGTGTATGCATTCGTCCCTTATAGCGCTCCATGTAGACGCTTGTGGACTCCCCTTGGCAGCTGTTTTACCCTGGCAAGCTCAACGGTTCTTGTCACACTTCTTCCTTTTGAGAGTAAATTTAAGCGGAATGCCCACCGCAACTCATCAAAACCATCAAGCTTCTGCGCGTAGTTTGTCTGACCAGTTCCGCGCGTTTCCCTACTAATGGTGGAATTGAACATGTGGCACACACGGTTGGCCAGTTTTCAATGGTGCCGCCGATTCGAAGATTTTGATGTCATCAGGATCACCTTCCCATCATAAGTTTTCACATTAGCGGGCATGCCGCCTACTCTTATCCTCCGAGAAATCACTACAGCCCGCGCAAAAGGCTCGACCTTTTGGCGGCGCATGGAAAAGAACATGTCTTCGTCTTCACGGTATCTAGTTCAGGATTTCCAGTGCCAGTTCTGCGTCCTCGTTGTCCGAGGTTGTCTTCTGATGACCGCTTACTCGTCAGCGCGCTTGCGCCAGACTGTCCTCGGAGCCCGAAACTTGGAGGACCTTTCACTCGAGGCACGCCTTTGTCAGCCTGCTGGAACATTCGCGATTGCCAGCCTATCGTGAACGCTGATGCGCCAGGCATTGTTTTCATGAGCGCTAAGGTTCTGCAGGTTAGCGTTTGAGTGCCCGAAACTTGCTTTTCCCCACCGAATCTACCAAATACTAGGAGGATCGATTTTATCCTCTCTGCGCCTTTCATTTTGGTGGCGCGGTTGAGATACTTCGTCTCCGACCAAAGTTAAGTCTCGGGAACTGTAGCTCTGGCTTGATCTTTTTATTGTTTCCTCTTGCATGAGGGCGACCAGAGTCCCTCGTAGTTTTGAGATACGAAATCACTTCGCGCCAGTTCAAGTCCGCGACCCTTCCAGTAGTGAGGTTGGTCACCCCTAACTCGGGGCCCATGTTGTCGTATGGTGGGGGTGGCGGCTCGGCGCTATTCGTCCCTAGGCACCGTTTGAGGATGGGGTGTGAAAAGCAACACGCCGTAGAATCTCCGTGCTTGTAATTGTGGCGGTTGGCTGGGTTGTCCCCAGGGATGGTCCCGTCGCAGGGAAGACCAGATCGTATGGCGCATTGGTGCTTCCAGAGGCCTGCTTAGAGACTTGTTTAGAGGCTTGGTCGCTCTGCTTCTTCGCCTGCGGTGTCCGCTGGGTAAAGTTTCCTTGCTTTGTCATTCTAGATTTTGGCAGTGTTCTTAGTGTCTGGTCCACGAGGCGCCACTCTCAAATCAATTCTCTCCTTCAAACTCAAATCTTCCGACTGTATCGATTTTCCAGCACAGCCTCATTGGGGAATTAACGAACCGGGAATAGTCTATACTGCTCCTGGCTTTATTGATTTGTTGTTTTTTTTACTATTATATATTTTGTAATTTATTATATTATATATATAGTAAAGAGGAAATATTAACTAATCACAAACCTATGAATTCACCAACATTATTGTTGACGTTTTAAAGCAATGTTTTTCAGGGGATCAGTAAGCACGAGGTGCAAAGGATACATTGGTGGTTTTGATTTGGATTTCATGCATTAAAGATTTTGTCGCATTACATTTTGTATAACTGTTATGGGCTAGAAATCTTTGTATTTTGAACAAGTGGACAAGTGAAGCTTCGGCTTATGTAACAAATACTTTGTTAATGCCAATGTATCAGTTTTAAATGAATTTTTGGTCATTCTATATACATCTTGTGTTATTGATCTATGAAGTAACACGCCCCAGACCCTTATTCCGCTGCGACCCAATATGGGGGTGTTACATACACTATCTAGTAGATATCCCTGGGTAGATCCCTCCGGTTCTGGCTGGATCATGGCATTTGAATACCTATGCCTAACCTCCTTATAACTCCATAAATTTAAGTACATGATCGATCTTTTGGGTATTCCATCATAGTCCTTCAAAAACCATTAAAAAGTTCAATCAAAGTGTTTGATATAAATATCAAAAATATTTACACTTTGAGAGTTTTTCATTATCACTAAAAGCTCCCCCTTAACATGTGCATCGTAATCGTAGTACATGCTAAGTGTGGAGTGCATTGAGTCCATTTTATATGATCACATTTCAGTACAAATTAGATGCAGTTTAATCACATTTTCTCCCGTTATCCAAAATGTTAACCTCTTGATATTTTGGATATCAATTGATTAAACGTTCAGGGATAAAATGTTACACAATATATATTAGGAACATTTTAATGCTCCTTCTTAATATTTGAGGGTATATAAAACAGTGCTGAGTACAATAATTTGAAATTTTTTGAATTTAATAAGAAATTCTTGAAAATTTTGTACTCGAGCACTCCTTATTATCCCCATTAAGTCTACACTACATATATACAAATTCACAAGTTTTAATTATTTATGAGGTTTGACCTGTTATGATGAGGACATCATATGATAAATCATATGGTCCTTTGTAGCAGCCGAAAGTCTCCCTCGTACGGTCTCCCACCAACAAACCGTTTTAAGCTTCCCATTAACCTTCTTTCCATCAAGAGGTTGTCAATCTGATCTTTCTCTGTCCAAGCACTCTTCGGCATTACTTCAACTTTCTTTTAAAGTTATGAAAGTCTTTGCTTCAAACTTCAAGGATGAAACAGATTTAGATACATACGTAACATGAGTTTGTGTGGTTGGTGGTGTCGGTGTTGATGTTGTCTTAGCTTCCCCCTAAACCAACAATCCTTTCTTCAATAGATTCAGAACTTTCTTGCAAGCTGCATCAGACAGTCTTAATGTATAAAGCTCAGATATCCAAAGTACATAATTAACCCTTTCAAGAAATTGATACTGCAACACCAAAGTCAATTAAGTCCCAGATGAGCGCATTTCTCTCTTTAGGATAGTGATGATATGAATTGTAACTCCAAAGTCAACTAAGTCCCGGATGTAGACAATTAAGTCCTCTAAATAGTCAAAATGATAACTTCAAAGTCAACTAAGTCTCGGAAGTAGACATTTCTTCCTACA
>BQNB010015510.1:0-73139 GCA_026074375.1 Tanacetum coccineum
GCTTTAGCAATAAGCTACTAGATTATGCTAATATTTTTAGATTTTTTAACAATTTTTATGAAAACCAAAGAACTTAAAATAGAATAAAATAGGCTACAAGCTAAATGCAATAAGCTAATTAAAACTAGATTAAGCACAACTAAAGCAGAATTAAGCCACAATAAGCAGATCTATAAGCTAACAAGGAAATAAGCTAAAATATGCAATAGAAAGTGAAACTTATAATTTCCTTTGCTCAAACAGGGATCATATGCTCACAGAGCTTAGAATTAAGCTCCAGCTTATTAGAGATAAGTTGGTAAGGTCTATAAGCCCATCCAGGTTTGGCTTATCATCCATTAAGCTGAGGTATATTTAGAGGTGATATTTGAGTGAAACAAACTCAGCTAAGCTTTTGAGAGCTTAACTGAGTATAAACAAGCTTATTAGTAATAGAGAGAGCTTATTGAGCTTATTTGAGTATAAATGAGCTTATTAAACCATAAGCGCATTAAGGTAAAAACAGAATTAGAGCTTAATATAAAAGAAACTTTATTTTTATTAATAAGAAACGAGGTTACAAAGCTTTTGAATACAAATGATTAACTAAAAACTACAATAAGTTTCTAAAAACTAAAAATAAGCTAAAAACTAAATTCTACCCTAGATATCATTCTCTGTGTGTGATGAGCTCTTTATATAAGAGTATATAGAACCTTCTAGCCTCTTACACGTTCCTCCCATCTCTAATCCAAGCCCTTCATTCTTGTTTGTCCTCTAAGCAATAGATCTTGACCGTTGATTGCTCTCCACGTCCCATCAACCAATCATATGGTGTGGGATTGCCAACGTAGATAAGTGAGTTGGCAGAGGTGTTAGTGTTCCCTTCTAGAAGCAATGGAGAGTGGGTGATTGATGGATTTACCCTGCGTGTTGTTCATGGAGGTGAAAATGGAGGGAAAGTGTACGGGTAAAAGATGATATACAGTGCATTTTGACCGTGTTTTGACCCTTGTGTTTATAACTGTTTTGACCCGTTTGGACTTGGGCTTGATATTAGGCCAAGTAGATATGAAATGGGTTTATGTTTTTTAAATGGGTTAAGGATTATGTATATTATAGATACAAGATTAGTGGGCTGATCCGGCCCAATAAAATGGGCCCGTGTTAGTTCATAGAGGATGGGTACGCCGTCGGCTTTGATATTTTCGCGCTCATTTCATTCCCGTGCTCGGTTTTGTCCGTTTTGCTTTGTTTTTGTCCTTTAATGCAATATCCATCACCTGCAAGACACAATTCACAATACAAACGAATACAATGCATTTTTTTGTATTTATTGGTCATTATTTGTCTTTTTAGCTCGTTTTATTAGGTAAAAGGTATGTGTATTTAAACACATACCAAAAATCCTCCATACTAAGCTATTGTCGTGTCATCACGCAATGTCATAAACACACTTAAAAAACCAAAAATTTCTAACCCCCTAGACTAATTACTTAGAAAAGTAGCTAAGTGTTCATCTAAGGGGTTTAAAAAATCACTAGTTTTGAAAAGCCTCCCGTTTAACCATTTTTATGCATTTATTATTATCATTCATACATATCATAACTACACGGAACAAGAAACACTAAAAGGATAAATTCATCGTTCTTGATTTTTCACCCGCCCCAAACCAAGCTTAAAAACGAAATCATTGTTAAATACAAGTTAAAAGGCTAACACTACTCATAAATGCTAATTGTAGATGCATAGCTACTTTTTGCACCTTTATTTCCTAAATCCTCTTCAGATTTTATTATTATTATTTGTGACAAATAAATTAATGTCTTATTTATATAAAGTAAACCCGGTTTAGACCACAATTAGTTTGAAATCCTTTCCTAAAGAGACGATATGGTGAGAATAAGGTCCACATTAAGGTTCTAATTTCGCATGATTTAGGGGTTATCCTTTTTATATAACCCCGGAGTCAAAATTTGGCTTTATTCTTGTTATTATTGCAACATTATTAAACCTCTGTCCTTTAGAAGGCTGCAACATCGGTTGTGAGCCGGCAAGATGCAGCAAACTTTTATCAGTCTCGGATTATTACTATGTGCCTTATTTAGAAGACTGCAACATCGGTTGTGAGCCGGAAAGATACAGTAAACTTTTAGCAGCCCACAGTTTTATTATTATTATTATTACCTCCACCCTTTAAATGACTACCACATTGGTTGTGAGCCGGCAAGAGGTAGTGGTCTTATTTCGGCTTCAATTTATTACATAACTTATTGTTAGCCAAATTTCAAATCTTGTGGTCTTTTAACTACCTAGACAACGGTAGCGAGCCGTCAGGAATCGGTAGCCTATTTCCCCACAACACTGACAAAACCTCGATGTGTACTTTACTTTCACCAGAAGGAATCTCTACGAAGTGATTTAAACTAAGAATCGCAAAAACCTAAAGTAACTTTATTTATTCAACAATTATATAAAGTTTATTAAGCTAGTGGGAGCAAAAAGCCATAATTAACCTCTATGAGCCTTAAAGAGTTCCAACTACACTATGTTTAGCAACTAACTTATATAAAACTCTATCATTTTTTGTTCTTAGTAAATTTAAAATCTTTAATAAAAAGATCCGCGAATGCTTAGTCTAATAAAACAAACTTTGCATATTTAAAGTCTATCATGGAAACTTGCAAACTTCTTGGCTCTTTTAAGCTAGAATTCGCGTTTTAAAGCTTCTTGTATAAAAGATTAGCAAAAGCTTAAATTTATAAACGTTAAGGGGAAAGCTAGAGCGCAACATGCTCGATCAAGTCAAAATTTATTCCTTAAAAAGACAATACTTTGTGTCAAAACACTTATTTTATTTTTGAAAAAAAAATAATTTTGGCATATTTTTGCTATTTTTAGTAGAAAAACGGGGTTACGCGAAGACAAGGCAAATGCAAGTAAGATCAAATCAAAAGATCCCCCCATACTAGAACTACGCATTGTCCTCAATGTGAGACTGTCACCCCCATACTAATTTCAAGGCATAATCTAAATATTAAGGGGTCTCTACGCAAATCTAAAGCCGTTTATTAAGTATGCTAATAGATAAACGTTAAATCAATAAGATCTAGGATATCAGATTCCCATAAATAGGCATGCGAAGGATTGAAGATTGAGTGGACGATGGACAAAACCACGAGCACGAGAGTCTTCATAATCCGGGGCAATCCTAGACATAAATCACAAAACACAAAACACGAGAAAGGAAGAGGCGAGCCTCCTCACATCATACTTATTCATAAATATTATACTAATATACTAAGGATAAGCATGGGTTTCCACCTACGAAGCGCTTGTTTTTGTTAACCGAGTCACGAGCCTGACTCGATCCTCAAATTTTAGTGGTCCATGGGGAAAGTTTGGAGATTCGGGACAACCATCGGTAGTATGCCTCCTCCAAATTAGTGTTTAAGTCTATGACCATTCACCTTGAAATTTGGCCCGTTAGTTGAAGATAACTCAACGGTGCCATAAGGGAAAACTAGGGTAACGGTGAATGGTCCAGTCCAGCGGGTCTTAAGCTTGCCTGAGAAAATCTTTAATCAAGAATTAAAGAGGAGGACTCGATCACCAATGTTGAAAACGCGGTTCTTGATCTTGGAGTCATGGATTCTCTTTTTTTTCTCTTTGTAGATCAAAGAGTTCTCATAGGCCTGATCATGAAGTTCATTTAATTCATTCATTTAAACTTTTCGGTGATCACCCGCAGTAACAAAGTCATAATTACAATGTTTCAAGGCCCAATAGGCCTTGTGCTCAAGCTCGATAGGAAGATGGCAAGCCTTTTCGTACACGAGCTTATTAGGATTACACCCGATGGGTGCTTTGAAAGCAGTACGGAAGGCCCATAATGCATCATCTAACTTATCGGACCAAGAAGCACGGTTTTCACCTACGGTCCTTTTTAAAATGCGTTTTAAACCACGATTTGAAACCTCCACTTGCCCACTCATTTGAGGATGATATGCGGTAGAAAGACGATGAGTAACTCCATATTTAAGCATAACTTTAGCAAATTGATCATTACAAAAATAGGTACCGCGATAAGTGATTATAGCACGAGGAGTTCCAAATTGGGCAAAAAGAGATTTCAAGAATTTTACAACAACTCGGGCATCGTTAGTGGGGAGCGCTTTCTCTTCAACCCATTTTGACAAATAGTCAACGGCCACGAGAATGTACTTGTTCACTCGTGAAGACGGGAATGGTCCCATAAAATCGATGCCCCACACATCAAAAAAACTCGCAAACTTGAGTAGCATTTTGAGGTATTTCATTACGTTGTGAAATTTTTCCTTGACGTTGACAAGCGTCACACCATATGACCAAGTCATGGGCATCTCGGTAAATAGTAGGCCAAAAGAAACCGGCATCAAAGACTTTTTAGCGGTGTAGTTGGCACCATGATGTCCCCCATTGGGTCTATTATGGCAAGCCATGAGGATATCAACGGCTTCTTGGCCGTAAACACATCGCCTAATCATTTGATCCGCATAAATCTTAAACAAATAGGGGTCGTCCCAAAAATAATGCTTCACATCCTTAAAGAATTTTTTCTTTTGTTGGGACGACATCCCTTTTACAATAAAATTCCCCGCATGGTAATTTGCTATGTCGGCAAACCATGGGGTACTCGTATCACCACGAAAGGTAACCATCCCAAGTGTCTCGAGAGGAAATATTTCCGTAATTTCCTTTTTCTCAAGATCACTTTGATGGGGTTTTTCTAGTCTAGATAAGTGGTCGGCCGCGAGATTCTCTGCTCCTTTTTTATCATGAATAATAACATCGAATTCTTCGAGTAGGAGAATCCACCGGAGCAATCTCGGCTTAGCATCTTGCTTAGCAAGAAGATACTTAAGATCCGAGTGGTCTGTATACACTATGGTCTTTGATAAGACTAAGTAAGGCCGGAATTTCTCAAAAGCATACACCACGGCTAATAATTCTTTTTCCGTAGTCGTGCAATGTGCTTGAGCATCCGCCATGGTCTTACTTGCATAGTGTATAGGCTAAAAATATTTGGTCTTTCGTTGCCCTAAGACTTCACCTACCACATAATCACTAGCGTCGCACATAATTTCAAATGGTAGGTCCTAATCGGGGGCAACTAAAATTGAGGCTTCGGTTAACTTCTTTTTAAGTATATTGAACGCTTCAATACATTCTTTCGAGAAAATAAATGGAGTTTCTTTTTCAAGAATATGGGTCATCGACCGAGCGATTTTAGAAAAATCTTGGATAAATCGACGATAGAACCCGGCGTGACCTAAAAAACTTCGAACGCCTTTGACGGTAGTCGGATGAGGGAGTTTAGCTATAACATCAACTTTAGCTTTGTCGACCTCAATCCCGAACTTTGAATTTTTATGTCCTAAAACAATGCCTTCATTTACCATAAAATGGCATTTCTCCCAATTTAGAACTAAATTAGTGTCTTCGCACCGTTTGAGCATTTTGTCTAAATGGGAGAGGCATGATGAGAAAGAATCCTCGAAGACCGAGAAATCATCCATGAAGACCTCCATTGTTTCCTCGATCATATCGTGGAAAATAGCCATCATGCAACTTTGGAACGTGCCCGGAGCATTACATAAACCAAAAGGCATACGTTGGTAGGCAAACGTCCCATAAAGGCAAGTGAAAGTAGTCTTTTCTTGGTCTTTCGGGTCAATAGATATTTGAAAATATCCTGAAAAACCATCTAGAAAACAATAGTATTCATTTCCCGCAAGTCTTTTGAGCATTTGGTCCATAAATGGCAACGGGAAATGATCTTTACGAGTCGCATCATTAAGCTTTCAGTAATCTATACAAACAACGCCATCCGGTAACTAGTCTTGTTGGAATTAACTCATTATCTTTGTTTTCAACAACGGTCATACCACCCTTCTTAGGCACACAATGAACGGGACTCACCCACAGACTATCAGAGATAGGGTAAATCAATCCGGCATCAAGTAGTTTTATAACTTCCTTTTTATAACCTTATGAATTTTTAGATTCACCCTTTTTTGATGTTGAACCGCCGGTTTGAAGTCGTCTTCCATTAAGATCTTGTAGGTACAAAAACTAGGGTCGATACCTTTAATGTCAGAAATTTTCCATGCGATGGCCCGTTTGTGTGACTTGAGAACTTTAAAAGGGCGGCCTTTTCTTCATCTTTTAACTCTTTAGAAATTATGACGGGTAATTTATCGGTTCCATATAAAAACGCGTATTCAAGATAAGACGGTAAATCCTTGAGCTCGAGCTCCGGAGGATCATCAATAGAAGATTTAATCGTTTTAATTTCCTCAAAATGAAGTTCTTTCAGAGGGAGAGGAGATGATGGATCATCATTTAATAACTTCTCGAGTAGAAGAAGGTCTCCCTCCGGATCAAAGTCGTCATCATCAATTCCCTGTGGAATTCAATCATTTGTAAGACACGCTTTGATTTCTTCCAAAATAAAGTCGCCTCCTTCCAACATAGTGAGAGAGGGGAAAGAAGTAGAAAGGATAGGATCTAAAGACGGAGTGGGATTGCCACTTGTAGAATTATCTGAGAAACCGAGAACTTCTTGAGCATACTCCTCACATGAAACGTCGATGACATCGATTCGATTAACCGATTTAGTATCATTGTAGGAGTATCTCAAAGTTTGACCAACTTTAAAGGTTATTGCTTCGTCATCAACACGTAGGGTTAATTCTTCACCGTAAACATTAATCAAAGCACGTGCCATCCTCAAAAAGGGTCTTCCGAGAATTAAGGGAACCCAAGGATCGACAATATAATCAACAACTACGAAGTCGGCCGGAAAATGAAACTTTCCTACTTTAACAAAACGTCTTCAGCAATACCGGCCGGTCGAGTCGTGGATCGGTTCGCGAGCTCGAGAATCATTTGTATAGGAGTAAGTTCGAGGAGTGATAGCTTTTTACATATGGAAAGTGGCATCAAGTTGATGCTTGCACCAAGATCGTCCAAGGCTAAGCATTCAGCTAACTCCGGAAAATCACAAGGAATGAGAAACTTGCCAGGGTCTCCAAGTTTTTTGGGCAAATTTTTTAGGATAACCGCCGAACAATTATCATTCACCGGTGTTTTAGCTAAATCAAACAATTTTTCTTTGTTATTAAGGAGACTTTTAAACATTGAAGCAAATTTTGGCATATGTCCGCGAAACTGAGCTTGAAATGTAATTCCCTAAAAATTTCAACAAATTTCAAAGCAAGGTTATCATCTTTTTCATGAAGCTTTTGTTTGTTAGCTCGTGAAGGATAAGGTATAGTCGGTTTAGGCTTAGGAGCAACAACAGGCTCATCAATTTGAACACGAGTTTGGACTACCGGAGGTTGGATGTGTTCGGTACTCGGTTGCACCGTATCCTTTGTCACCTCGGCTTCCCATTCCACCACCTTGGGGGAGAAAAAGGTGGAGGGATAAGAGGTTCATCATAATAAACACCACTTCGGGTGGTGATCGCTTTTAAGTCACCTCTCGGGTTAGCAACGGTGTTGCTAGGAAGCGATCCAAAGGAAGAAGAAGAAGCCGTATTCATTTGGAAAAAACTAGCCATCATATTCTTAAGTTCATTGGTTTGATTTGACATTAAAGTTTGTATTGAAGATTGCATTTCATTTCTCAATTCATTTTTCACATTATTGATTTGATTTTGCATGGCTTTCATATTAGCTTCATTAATCTTCTTGTAATTTGATAATTCATTTGACGGAGCAACTTGAGTCTGCTGAATCAGAGCTTGATAATTTTGATTTCCTTGATAATTTCCTCTATCTTGATTGTATCGGGTTTGATTATTTTATACATTCGGTTAAGCAAAACTTGGTGGTCGAATCTGGTTAGCTACACTCTGAGGACGATAACCGGTATTTCCTTGATTGTAGTTCACTGCGGCTGCTGAAACATATTCTTGAATACTATCTCGATAGCCCGAAAAAGTGTTGCCATCGGTGGCAGGACACTGTCGATAAGAATGAGCACCGCCACAAGTAACACAAGATTCCTTAACAGCTTTTACGGAAGCTGAAGCTGGGGTTACTTGATGTTGTTTAAACATCGTGGTCATGACACTAGTAACGACACTAGCTACGGTACTGGCTATCTCTGAAGAATCGACATTACTTGCTTTCACTTGAGAAACAATCGGTTTGGTTCTTGAATTACGAACTTTTAACTTGTTTTCAATAATTTTTAACACATCTTGAGCACTTCGTTCTAAAAGATTGCCACCGACGGCAGAATTCAAAGAATCTTGATCGGATGGGTTTAAACTATTGTAGAAAGTATCAAGTTGATGCAATTCGGTAAAACCGTGATGTTGGCATGCTCGAAGGAGATCCTTGAAACGGTCCCATGCCTCACTAAACGTTTCCTTAAACTTTTGTTGAAAATTTGAAATTTCATTCCGGAGATTTGTTATTTTTGAGGGAGGAAAGAAATGGTTATTAAACTTGGACACTCGTCCCAAGTGAGAATAGAACGAGAAGGTTCTTTGTCGAGCCAAATACGGGCTGGACCATCGATAAAAAATGGAAAAAGCATAAGCTTAATCGAGGACTCGGGCACATCTTTGTACTTCAACGTAGAAGTAATCATGTTAAAATATCGAATATGAGCATGAGGATCTTCTTTCTCAAAACCGAAGAATTGTTTTGAAGTTACAAGATTTATTAGACTATGTTTGAGCTCGAAATGCTCAGCGGGAATAGGTGGTACTACGATTGCCTCCGCATAACCCTCGGTGGGTGCACGGAGTAATTCCGCCATAGTACGTTGATCGGCCATCGGAACTACGGGAGTATCTTCAAGAGCGAACGGTTCGACTCTTTGTTTTGAACGTCTACGATTACAATGTTTCGGATTTGTAGAAGTAGGATTCGTAGAAGGTTCAATAACGAATTTCGAAGAAGAGCGAGTGTGCATGCACTAAAGATAAAAATAAAATAAGAGAAATAAAAAAAATATTTTTGTAACCGATAATTAAACAAGTGTATGGTAGCTCTCTAGAAAAACGAACAAAGAAGCGGAGGAGCGGGTAAGCGCGAAGCGTTTTAAAAACCTTCTCCCTTCGGGTGACACAACGGTTGTTTTATGTTGTTTTTCAATTTTTTTGGTTTTTTAAATACTTTAGGAAAAGTATTTTTGATTTTTCTAATAAATCTATGAAAATAAATTGAGAAAAATAAAATATTTTTGTATTTTTTTTAAAGTTTTATAAAAGAAAATAATAAAACGATAACTTCACGAGGAAGGGTCTTCAAAACACTAATCTTCAAGCTTCAACACGATATTCGATACACACCTCCCCGGCAGCGGCGCCAAAAATTGGTCACTAATACAATAGCATATATAATATATCTATATAACTAAAATACCAATTATCAATAATAGTATAGTAATAAGTATCGCGTGAGGATTCTAGAAGATTACTTTTATCCAAAGTAAAATTCAAAACCTTCCCGAGTCGTATCCCGACGAGGTGCGAATTGAAAAACGAGGTTAAGTTCGTGATCGCGTGATTGAATATTTTAACATTTTGATTTGGTTTCCTATTTCTACAAAGATAAATGCACAAACACGTAAAGGCAAGCAAACAATTAAGGCGATTAAAGATTTGTCCTAAAAACATTAACGGGAATCCTAAAAACGCGACTTAAAACCTAAATTATCAAAATTAAGTCCTACAAATGCAAATTTAATTTTTATAAATCCTAATTGACTTAAAATAATTTTAGAAAAAAGAATTATATTTTTTTGATTTTTATTTATTTATTATGAATTAAAAACTAATTAAATCTAGAAAAATGATTAAAAATATTAAACTAATCATAAAAATTCTGGAAAAATTATGGAAAATACTTTGGACTATGTAGAATCTAAGAAAAATAGAAACTGGAAAAATTGCTTAAGGAATAAGCAGTTAATAAGCAACTAGACACGAATAAGCAAAACTTAGAAAAGACCTTAAGTATTTAATGTTGCAAGACATAATTGAAAAAGTCCCAAGGGCAGTTGGTGTTGAGAGTGTGTGTTGAGGCGTTGGTATGAAAGAGAGAGGTCACAGGTTCGACCCCTGTGGCCTCTTTTTTTGGCAAACATTTTTAAAATTTTTTCTTTTTGAAAAAAGCTAAAAACCTAAAAATAAGCACTTTTAACAAAACAACTTTTTTTAAAAATCAAAAATAAGCTAGGAAAAGCTAGCTAAAAGTGACAGAATGCTTTAAAAGACTTAAAAGCTTAACTACTTAACTGTTTTTACACATAAGCTTCTATAAGATCAATCTTAGTTCAAATAAGATTTAAGCACCTTACACTTAACCTAATAAGCACAACTAATCAATATATAAGCAAATCCAATAAGCCATAACTTGAGAAATCAAATAAGCAGTTGTTGAGAAAAATTAAGCAAACAGAATGAAAAGCACTTTTTAAACCAATTATTAAGCTAAAAAACCAAAAAGCTAGATCCTAAAACCTAAAAACAGATTGAATTGGAACAATAAGCTACCATAATAAGCCAAAAATACAAATTTATGAACTCTAAATAAGCTAGAAAAAGCTAGTGAAATAGGCAGTTTAAGTTTATTAACTATATTTTTGGATTTTTCTAAAAGGCACAAACACTAATTGCAAACCTAAATTTAAGCTACTAAATGATCACTAAATGTAAAAATAAGCTAAAACAGATTTAGTATGCTATCTAATGAGCTTATGCTTGAATTTTCAGAACCTAAAACTTTCTAACTCTAACCTAAATTTGTGATTGAAAACTGGCCTTTGGACCTTAGTGATAAGACTTGTGCAACTTTAGACAATTTTGAAAAACACAGGACAATTGCACACTTTAAGCTAAATCTTATTAGTGCACCTAAGACTTATAAACAAGCATAAAATTGACTCCAAATAGCACTTAATCAAAAGCAAACCAAATAAGCTAGATCTTCAAACTTTAGAACCACATATTTAAAGCATGGGAATAGAAAACCTTGAAAAGCCACATTAACCATTTTAAACCTATAAAAGCTAATTTATAAGCTAAATTTAAGCTTATCAAACCTGTCTTAAAGGTCAAAAGGCAGTTAAACAGTACTAACCTAGGTTAGTACTGCTTGTGCTAAACACCCCTTAATGAGATTGATAACCATTTTTAAACTTAAAACAGATCTTAATAAGCTTCAAACTGTTTAGACAGATTAAGACTTAAGCTATTAAATTATAATTAAGCTTAAAGAAAGGACAAATAAGTAACATCTAATAAGCTATGAAGATAAGCAGTACTAACTAGCTTAAGAATAGTTTTAACTTGTAAATGACTTAAACACACAAAAATTCAAACAAACTTCACTCAAAACTTAAATCCATACATAATAAGCTAACAATAGACTAAACTTAACTAGAGTGAGAATCTAATGTGTTGGCAAGATTAAGTATAAGTTTTAATCAGATGTAGTTAGAATAAGTTTATAGAATCGAGCTAAACGCAAAACCCCATTATAGATAGACCCCGCTCACCTCTCCACACTAAGAAACACCTCGCCAGTAACCTGTATCACGCGATAACTCGCTATATCGCTCCGTATCTACATGACGTTCCTCTTCGCAACAGCTCCCGGTCACCCACTTTTTTGTTAGCCGCAATCTCCCAATTTTTCAGTGAAGTCACCGATCATTTTATAGTCTCTCACGAGCCTTTCTGTATTAGTTAGACAATTTTATGTACTCTTATTTTGTAAGGCTAACCGGGCCAAGCATAGAAAGCCCATGCGAAGCCCATGGAAAGCTAACGCCCCGGTTTATCTTTTTATATAAAAGCCCTCTCCACAATTGGCAGCTCGGGTGTCTTGGCGTCCTTTGACCCATTTTGAAGCATTTTTTACAAAAACAAAATTATGTTGTCGTTTCTCCCATCCGTCTCTCTCTAGATCGATTTCTCCATCTCTAGTTCATGTTTGTCCCGTCGTCGAAATATAGGATCATTACAATTAGTCATCAAGAGCCATAGTCTGTCGGTTGAGTGATTCTTTGTGGTTTGTTTTTAAAGCACCTTATTCGAAGGCTTATCTATTGTTATCTCCTTATTTTGACTTATTCCTAATAGCTTTTAGGCTTGTTTATTTGTTTACGATCAAAAACTCTTCATTTTGTCTTGGTCCAAAAGACTTATAGCCCATCAAAAGATTTTTTTTTGTTTGTCTACAACAGTAGTTTAAGGTATAATAGTTTTTCAAGCTTACTTTATTTCAAAAACAACTTAAAAGGTGGTTTTAAGAGGGTGCGTTTTGATTTGACAAAGAAAAATGACACCACCTTTCTTTTTGAAATCAACCTTAACGTGTCTATTTTTTTCCTTCTTTCATGAGTTTGTAGCTTTTTGTTAAACTCTTATGCGTGGCGTATTGTGAATTGACCAAACATCCTTATTCATGAGATTATTTAAAGCTTATTTTGTTTTCTTCGTGGCTTCCTCCTTTTTGAGGTCTTCACATCTTTTGTAGCTTTTTGGTTGGACTTTGTGTTCCTTATTTCCGTGCTTAAAAGCTTCAAGCTTTCTTGCTTAATATTAAGAGTAGCTTATTTGTGGTCTCAACAGCTTTTTGAAGCTTATTTGAGGCCTGTGCTGTGCTTGTGGTTTTTTTTGTGAGACATTGCTTATTAGAGTTTTTGTATTTCAGCCAATTATTGGTCTAGCTTTTTTCAAGTGCGGTTATACGGCATATATTACCAGCTTATTTGTTGCTTATTTTCGTGGTTTTTGTGGTAAAAAGGGCTTATTTGGAGTGCTTATTTTCTGTGTTTATTTTCTTATTGTTCTTGATAGCGGGTTGAAGAAATTAGTACACATTCTTTGTTTGGTTGTCGTCTGTTAGAAAAAGAACAAAATGTGAGATAGTGACGTCTTGTACTTGTAATAGTGATTATGTCATAGCGGTTCACTATTCTAACTAGGCAGCAAGTTGAGAAGCGCGCCCCCCTGTTGTGACTGCGTGAGTATGCGCAGTTGTGGTAGAGGTTTGAACAGGTTACAAATAAGATTTATTATTCTAGCCACATATAAAAACGTTTCTTGACCAAATTAAAAAAAACCGCGACATAGGTTTGGTGATTAAACGTGTTCATTTCGAGTTGTTTCGGGTTTTTCGGGTTTCGACTTCGGTTGTTCGCGGATCTTCTAACTTATATCATTATGATCGCGATCCTTCGTAGATCATCGTAGTATTTTTCGTTATAGTCGATCATAAACACATGACTCTGCGAGATTAGATTTAAAATTTCGTTTCTCTCTATTTAATTCCTTTTAAACGAACGGAGGATAAATCTATGGAGGGAAACGTTGTTTTATTAGACTAAATTCGAAAATTACACATGCAATCCCTAGACTTCAAGTAAATTTCACCGTTCATCCTTTGTTTGTTTATTAACCCTCATTGTTGAATTTGAGTTACACCATTAGTCCTTACTACTTGCTTTAACATTTTTACTCTTTTTTTTAAATAAATAAATAAATAAATAAAATAATAATAATAATAATAATAATAATAATTTAACTTTTTACCATTAGATAATAAATAATATTAATATTAGCCCTTAGATTTTAAATCTATTTTAATTTCAACCTTTTACTTTTAATCATTTTTTCTTTTTGACTTTTAATTTAAAATTTTTAATTTTAACCTTAGTTTTGTAATTTGTTCAACTTTAGCTATTTAGTTTTAATCGTTCTACCGTTGGTACTTAATTCAAGTTTTTTTTTTCATTCCAAGCTCACAAATAACTCATAACAATTATCATTTCACAGTTTCTTCTTGATTTTGTAAAATCCAGTAAAAGTTTATTCTTTTCTCGGTTTAAATCATAGATTTGTAAAATCTCGTGAAGTATAATTTCTTTCTTGTTAGATATTAGAAAAAGACTCGGTCACCCAGTGTATTTTACTGTTTATTATAGCTCGTAGTTTAATAGTTAATCGTATGATTATCGGTTTTGAACCGGGTACTAATACCCTGTATTTGTAAGAACTATAAATACCTCGTCCAACTTTGGAAGAGGTAGCTAGTCATTTATTCATTTTTCATTTTACACATAGAGCTTTCTCTCTCTAGAAAAACCTCTCCATGTGTTTCTCTCTAGAAACTAGCCAAATCCAAGAATTATCATCGAGGCTGTGAAATATGATATACTACAATTGGTATTAGAGCTATGTGGTGATTTCGTGAGCTTTTGTGCGTTCTAATCTTGATTAGATCATGTTCTTTAGTTACTTTTTGGATTTTTGGTTCGAAAATCAAAACTCAGATTTTTGTGCTTAGATGTGTTTATTGTTATGTTTTTAAGCAAGATCTAGGCATAAGGTAACTAGTTGTGCAAGAAAAATCAAGGTTCAACGTCAAAAAGGGTGTGTTTTTGGTGATTTTGTTGGAAAAATACGTGTTTTGCTCGAAGTTAACCTTCTGTTTGAAGGAAGCGTTATATGCTGGTTTGAAGGAAGCGAAATATGCATGTTTGAATCAAGCAAAATATGACAGGTTGATTCCAAGCGAAATATGACAGATTTTCAAGCGAAATATGTTAGTTTTCAAACAAGCGAAATATGACAGGTTCTCCAAGCGAAATATGTTTGTTTTCATCAAGCGAAACATGTCATAAGTCATCAAGCGAATTATGTTGATTTTTTCCAAGCGAAATATGTCACTAAAATTTTAATTTTTCTACGAGTCAACAGCGAATTAATTTGATTTTTTTCCAAGCGAAAAATGTCATAAAATCTTAATTTTTCTAGCGGTTTTTCTTACTTTTGTAAAATCCCGAGAAAAGAATTTTCTCGGGTTTCATGTTAAGATTAGTAAAATCCTCGTGGAATAACTAACTTTAATCGCATTTAAAACATATGCCTTTAACACAAATCTCCTCTATTCAAAAAAAACACAACACACACACCACACATCACAATCCAAAAAAACAAACATCAACAACACAACACAAATCACAAAACAATCAAATATCTCACACAAACAATCACAAACAACAACAACATCACAATCAAGCACGAAAGACACAAAACACAAGACAACAAACAAACACAAAAACAACAAAATCCAAACAGGATCACAAATATCAAATTCAAATCAACATCAAACAAATTATCAAACATCACACTCACAATCAACACAAACAACACCACAACAAAAAAACAAACACAAAACAACACAACCAAAAAAAAAACAACAAATCAAAAAAAAATACAATATGATCAAACAACACAATCACACACACACACAAACACACACCATTTATCACACCAATCACACATCAAAACAAACATCAAATCAATAATTTTTTCTTTAGCCTTTTTAGCTTATTTTTACACCAAATTTAGATTTTGGTAATAGGGTAAAATTTATTTTTTTCATAATCCAACTGCGCCAAATTTCAAACAAATCAACAAACCAAATATCACAACCAATTATTCATTTACGGTTTTTCTATTGATTTTGTAAAATCCCGGTAAACTTCTTATCGGTTTAAATCTTAGACTTGTAAAATCCCGTGAACGTTAATTGCATTCATAACCAATACATCAAGATGTCTAATATGTCAGAAGATATTTGGTATGCCGGTTCCGATACACGCCCACCAATGCTTGACAGAACAGACTTTGAATCTTGGCAACAACGCATTCGTCTGTATTGTCTGGGAAAAGATAATGGAGAGAACATTATGAAATCGATTACTGAAGGTCCATTTCAAATGGGAACGTTCATACAAACTCCTGCTGAAGATGCTGAAGAAACTGAGGGTGCACTTCAACTAGGTCCAGAACGTGCTAGAGTCTTTACAGACCTTTCTGCTGAAGAAAAGGAAAGGTATAAAGCTGACATTCGTGCTACGAATATCTTACTTCAAGGTATACCAAAAGACATCTACACACTCATCAACCATTATACTGACGCCAAAGACATTTGGGACAATGTGAAGATGATTCTGGAAGGTTCTGAGTTAACAAAGGATGACAGGGAATCACAATTATACGATGAATTTGAACGCTTCCGTCAAATCAAAGGAGAGACCATTCATGCTTACTATGTTAGGTTTTCGAAGCTCATTAACGACATGAGAAACATCAAGATGACCATGTCCAGAATGCAGCTTAACTCTAAATTTGTGAACAACATGTTATCTGAATGGAGCAGATTCATAACTGAAGTCAAACTCAACAGAGGTTTGAAAGAGTCTAACTTTGATCAGTTGTATGCTTATTTGAAGCAACATGAGGTGCATGCCAATGAGAACAGAATGATGATGGAAAGGTTCATTCAACCAACTAATGATCCGTTGGCTCTAGTGTCTAATGCGTCGATTCAGCAGTATCCAACACAGTCATCCATGTCTCAATCCACAAATCAACCATCTCCTGCTGATAATTTTCAACTGGACTCAGGAAGTTCTTCAACTGAAAACTTGATTGAAAGTTTAACCAACTCACTTTCCCTCCTCACTCAATCGTACAAATCGAATTTTCCTCAAACAAACAATCAACTCAGAACCTCTTCCAATGCAAGGAACAAAGCTACAGTTCAAGACGGTAGAGTTGTTGTTCAGGATGTTCGTGGTAGATACATTGCGAATAATCAGGGACGACCATTTCAGAGGAACAATGCAAGAGGAAATTCAGGAGCTGGGAATGCAGGAGGTCAGAACAGAGTTGGCAATGTGAATCCTGGTCAAGCTAAACCCATTAAGTGCTACAACTGTAATGGACTTGGACACATAGCACGAGAATGTCCTCGGCCAAAGCGACCTCAGGATTCAAACTACTTCAAGGACAAGATGCTGCTAATGCAAGCCCAGGAGAATGGTGCAGTTCTGGATGAAGAACAATTGTTGTTTCTTGCAGGAGAACAGGTCACCAACTTTGATGATGATGTGGATGATCCACCAGAGCAAGATTTGGCACTCAACGTGGATCATGTCTTTGAAGCTGATCAACTTGATGCCTTTGACTCTGATGTTGATGAGGCTCCTACTACACACACCATGTTCATGGCAAATCTTACGTCTGAAGATCCAATCTACAATGAAGCCGGGACATCTTATGACTCGGACATTCCATTTGAGGTACAAGATCATGATAATTATCATGATAGTGTGTATGAGCATCATGATGTGCACGAGATGCAAAACAATATACAACAAGACTACGTTGTTGACTCTGAAGCTGATTATACGAGTGATAGTAATATTATTTCGTATGATCAGTATGTGGAAGACAACGCAGAACATGTTGTACAAAGTAATGTATCTTCTGTACAAAATGATGCATTGAGATCTATTATCGATGAAATGCATGAAGAGGGTGTACAAAGTAGGATAGTAAATAAACAGGATAGAGTAGTTAAAGACTCATTGAATTCTAAACTTGCAAGATATAAGGAACTGGTCGGGGAGTATGAAAAACGGGCAAAGTTTGAATTAACTGAAAGAGAACAAAAGATTGATGAACAAATGAGAATAATTATCTCTGACCGAAATAGAAAGGAAACTTCGTTAAAATCGGAACTTCATACTGTACAAATGCAACTTCGTTCTATCCTTGACCAATATAAGTCAAAGACGGAAGAAGTGACCATTTTGAAAAAGGATTTTAAACAAACAGAAGATAAATACCTTGAGGAGTTTTTAGATATGAAAAAGCTAAAAGACAAGGTCGAAGATAGATTATACAAACAAGATCAGTCTGTACAAACAGTGCACATGCTATGTAGACCAAACCCGTTCTATGATGAAAAGAAAAAGGTGGCAATAGGCTACAAAAATCCCTTATGTCTCACCCGTGCTAAGCAAGTTCAGCTGCCCTATATAATGGTCATGCATTAGTCAGTACCAATCATAGACACGTCCTGATGTGCATGATCTCATATGACACCTCGTGATATGGCTATAAAACTAGGAAAAAGAAGATGGAGAAAATGCAAGCCCTCAATGTGTGGAAAAGTAAAGTTAAGGATTACCCCCCCCCCTCCCAGGATTACTCAAGGAGAACCTTTTCTTGCAACCACCTTTCTCCACAAAAAATCTGACCCCAAAACATATATTTTTGGTCCATAATAATAATCACTAGAAAAAGGCGAGACCCTCATTCCAAAACCACTTTCAGCATTGACAGTGTATCCACCCAATACCCTGTTAAGCTTGATTCCCAGAGTTCTTCAACTAAAAGTCCAAGTGAAGATTTAATCTTTAGTACTCCATAACTTTTTAACGGATTGACAAAACTTGCAAAAAGAGAATCCCCCAACAGGTGTTACAAAAGGGGAAAGAAGGTTTAGAGCAAACAAAAAATGTTACCTCACGAAGTTATTCCATTTTTTCAAAACTCTAAAGACCACTTAGCAAGGAGTTCAAACGGCCCTCTTTAAAGAAGTTAAAAGTAATCGGAAGAAAGTTTTGTCAAAATGTCAGATGAGGTGGATCAGAATGTCGTGGACAAGCAATGTGTAAATTGAAAGAAAAACCCTTCTCATTGAAAATGAGAACTGATTGCTAATTGTTTTGTCGAATCAACTGATGTTTATGATGTGGAAAAATCACAGTTGTCTAGATCTTGACGCTGAGATGTTCTAAAAGTTTCATAATGATTCAAAACATATATTAAAACTTGAAAGGGAAAACTAAATTTGCAATTGAAGTATCAACAACCTACAAGAAAGTTTTGA
Organism: Tanacetum coccineum; assembly: GCA_026074375.1. NCBI lineage: Eukaryota > Viridiplantae > Streptophyta > Magnoliopsida > Asterales > Asteraceae > Tanacetum > Tanacetum coccineum. The sequence continues at coordinate 18,741 of BQNB010015510.1, forward strand.
CAATAACAAATCACAAACTTCTCAGAGTTTCCTAATTAACCTCATTTTTTCAGATTAACAATCTAGAAAATCAGATTCAAGAAAAAGACAACGTGATTAGAGACTTGAAAGTTCTAGTCTCTAATGTGAATGACAGAAGCTGTGAGCCTTATAATGCTAACGATGTCACTGCTCTTATTGAACAAAATGAATGCGTTAGAGTAGAATCTAGAAGAGGTGAACAGCATTACAAGATGTTTTGAGTCTATTCAGATCACCGCTTAGCCTTCACTAATGAAAAGACATCTTCCTGTTAACACAGATTGAGGATCGCTAAAGGCTCATTAGAAGGCAATATGAAAGATTGCCGCTAGAGGTCTGTCCAAAACAAAAGTTCTTGCCCTGGTATGGATGCTATAGATGTGGAACCAATCCCTCCTTCCTTAAGAACAATAGGAATTTCCTCATTAACCTAATCAACCATCTTAAGGAGAGTGTAGAAAACAGTTAGGAGAGATTATAGAGGAAGCTATAGTATTAAACCATTGTATAAGTATTTACCTATGCTTGTCAATACACAAAGCATTCTCATGAATGGAAGATATATGATTTATTGGCACTAGGACATGCCCAAAAGAATTCCACTGAAAGAGAGAGCAAGGCTCCTTCTATCCCTTTAACTAAAAAAAGCAAAGTTACTTTACTGAACAGCAGTACATATACGAATACTCACACAGAAACATGGAGTGCACCAGAAAACTCAACCGTCTAATGTCCAGGTGATTCCTTCTACAGGAGTAAGCAGTTCCACTCGTGCAAGCGGATCAAAGCCTAGAAGCAATACAAAGCACAATAGGATCCTGCCAGCTAAGAGTGTGAATAACAAGAAAGTAGAAGAACACCCTAGACAAATAAAGTCTATTGGACAAAAGTGAATCGAGTTGATTCTAGCATTAGCTCTAAGCATGTTGTAATTAATTCGAATTCTGAATCTGTGTGCAAAACGTGTAACAAATGTTTGAATTCTGCAAATCATGAAATGTGTGTTGTTAATATTTTGAGCTCTGTGAATGCTACCCCCACTGTTAAAATTGTCTTGAATAAAGGGAAGCAGATTTGGAAACCAAAAGGCAAACTGTCTGATAACAGTTTGAACAAGACCAAGCAGATTTGGCAACCAAAAGGCAAACTGTCTGATAACAGTTTAAACAAGACCAAGCAGGTTTGGAAAGCAACGGGTAAACTATTTGCTAATGTTGGTTATCAATGGAGACCCACAAGAAAGAAATTCACCTCAGGAAAACTTAATTGTGGTTATCAATGGAGACCCACAGGAAAGAAATTTGCCTTAGGAGAACTGTGCCCTTTAACTAGGCTTCCTGTGACATGTACTACTGTGTCAGCTAACCAACAGGACCCCAACACAAATTGGGGATCCAAAATTCCAAACCCTCCAAATTCGACTGTTTTCAAATGCAGGTGGTACAGATCATCCTTTGGTATCTGGACTCAGGCTGTTCAAAACTCGATTTAGAGGAATGAATGGCTCCTGTACGCATCAGTTCAGGACCCGAGCCTATCATGATGACCCCTGGACAACTCAATTCAGGGCTCGCCCCATCGCCTGTCCCTGCAACTACATACATTCCACCAACAGATAAAGATCTGGAGATTTTATTCCAACCGATGTTCGATGAATACTTTGATCAATCTACAGATAGTGAACCAGTCCCTACGCTACGTAGCTTACGCGCCAATTGTTTCTACAAATACATCTGTTTTTACAACGATTGCTCAAGATGCACCTTCTACAAGTCATTCACTGTCATCCTCACAAGTGCATCCTCCAGTCTTTCCTCAAGGTGTTGCAGCTGGACCAACTATCGAAGACACCTCAATTACTCAAGCTGACCTTCATCCCTCAGTTAACCCTGTTGCAGGAGAACCTAGTTCTGCACAGTCAACATCAGGGGATGTTAGTTTAACTGAACCCAACCAAGTTACTCAACCACCAGATCATCTCAGAAGATGGACAAAGAACTCCCTCATGATAACATCATTGGCAATCCCTCTCGTCCTGTATCTACCAGAAAACAGTTAGCATCCGATGCTTTGTGGTGCTGTTTCCATACTGAACTGTCCAAAGTCGAACCCAAGAACTTCAAAATGAACGTGATAGAACTGCTGGTTTCAAAACCATGCAAGAGAAATTCACGAATTTTGATCTAGACTTGAAGTATAGGAATAATACCACTCGCCCAATCTATGTTATGGTTATCGCTCTCAAGTGGATCTACAAAGTGAAGCTTGATGAATATGGTGATGTACTGAAAAACAAAGCTTGGTTAGTTACAAAGGGATATCGTTAGGAGGAAGGTATTGATTTTGAAGAATCGTTTGCTCCAGTTGCACGGATAGATATAGCCATCAAAATATTCATTGCCAATGCTGCAACCAAGAATATGATCATCTACCAGATGGATGTCAAAACTGCTTTTCTGAATGGTGATCTTCAAGAAGAAGTCGATTGTCATCAGCCTGCAAGATTTAAAGACCAGGATAATCCTAAACGCACGTTTATTCGTGCTGAAAAGGCTCTTATGGGCTAAAGCAGCACCAAGGGCGGGTATAACACACTATCAAAGATTCCTTTTGCAACAATTTTCTCAAGGTGCCGTGATCCAACGTTATTCACACGCAAATCAGGCAAACATATTCTACTTGTTCAAATATACATAGATGACATCATTTTTGCCTCAACAGATCATAATGCGTGTCACGTATTTTCTAAAGAAATGAGCTCCAATTTCAGATGTCCAATGATGGACAAATGCCGTTTTTCCTTAGGACTTACAATTTCTCAAAGTCCCAGAGGCATCTTATTAACCAAGCAAACTATGCTCTCGAAAACCTTAAAGAAATATGGAATGAATCTCTCTGACCCAGGTCATACACCAATGGTGATCGATTGAAAACATGGACGAGATCTCATGGGGATTCCAGTTGACCAAACTCGATTTAGAGGAATGGTTGGCTCCCTAATGTACCTTACAGCTAGTAGACCAGACCTTGTATTCGTTGTGTGCATGTGTGCTAGATATCAGGCTAAGCCTACCAAAAAGCACCTTGAAGCAATCAAACGTATCTTTTGGTACCTAAAAGGAACCATTAACATGTCTTTGTAGCCAAGGACAATGCTATGTCACAAACAGCTTATGCAGAAGCGGATCATGCGGGATGTCAGTTCGAGAAGAAAGTACGTCGGGAATGCTCAGTTTTGTTCTGGAGATAAGATTGGTTTATAGCCTGGTCATGCAAAGAAGCAAAGAAACGACCATCTCAACAACAGAGCGGAAAAAAATACATTGCAATGTCTGGATGCTGTGCTCAAATCCTTTGGATGAGATCTCAGCTAAAAGACTACGGCTTTCTGTTCAATAAGATTCCTCTGTACTATGATAACAAAAGTGCCATTGCTTTAAGCTGCAACAATGTCCAGCACTCACGATCTAAGCACATCGACATACGACACCATTTCATTCGAGAGCAAGTGGAAATCTCTATATATCTCTCTATCTCATACTCTCTCTCTACTTCGTGGAAACAAACTATTCAACCTGGTCAGATAGCCTCAACAAAAGCTTTACCAAGAGAGCGTTTCGAATTTCTACTCCCACGACTTGGGATGAAGAGTTAACCCGAAACCCTCACACGCTTCAAGAAGGAAAGATGAGTAAAAGGAGTTCCTATTGTATCCTTTTACATAAGTACATAAAAATAGAGTGGTAGAATATTTTAAGTCATTTAGAATTACAAAATGGTTTGCAATTACTTCAAATTGCAACCCGGTTCTCATTTGAAGGAAAGATTGTCGTCTAAAAGACAACTGTTCCTAACAACGGGTAATTAATTTTACTCGAGCATGGATTACTTTATATCCATGCAATTTGGGATTAATGTACGTTTCAGTGCATTTTTCTTAATTCGGAAGAGAAGTCTTCCTGTTTGATAACCAACTAATTTTTCTTAATTGATCCTTCAAAATTATTTGTGTTAACCCACGGTGGAAAAGTGTTGTTTGAAAACCAATCCGGACAATTTTGACACTCAATCAATGACTACCAGCCTTCCATAGAAAACGAGTTCATCGATTGAGGGGGAGAGTGTTGTTCAAATTTAATGTCTGGGTGCCGATTGGAAAGTGTAACCGGGTCTTGGAGAGACAAAAGAAGCTAAGGAACCAAATCTTCAGAGCTCTCACCGCATCAGCTGATGTTCCCTCTAGCGTAACAAAGACAACTGATACAACATCAACACTTCCACCACCACCACCTCCACTACAAAAACTACAGGTCATCTAGATATTTTAGGAAGAAAGTTAAAGTTAGAAATTCTTGAATGCAATCATTAGTGGAAGACTCAGAGATATAAGCTACCAACTAATCAAGAGAATGAGATTAAGACAATATCCATCGGTAATGGCACATACCATCTTGTACCTTCTAACTTGTATGAATTTTATGTTATCTGTCAGTGTATAAATCTTTCATGAGTTTTTTCATTTAAACTTAAAAAAACCAGGAGGTTTTTGAGTTTACAACAGAAAAAATCTTTCAAAATTATCATATCTGACACAAACACATCCCTCAACGATTGAGGGGGAGCATTAATAGTTTTCCATAGCACGAGCTTGTAACTAAAATATTCATACATCTAATGTTCTCGAAGGTGTATCCTCCACCCCATGTTCCTAAACATTTTCAAATAACGAATGCACATGTTGAGGGGGAGCTTTTTTCTGACACGCAAAAACAATCGGTACAAAACACTTGGATAAGTTATATCATAAGTAATCTGATTGCGTTTTTCAATAGTGATTTTATGGCATGTGAACTGCACCAAAAGACTGACCATGTATATTACTTTATCGAAGTTATAAGGATGGTAAGGTTCGGAACTCGTATCCCTTGATCCTGCCAGAACCGAGGATCGACCCTGGACAATCCACTAATAGTACATAAAGTCCTTAGGTAATGATTAAAAGGAATAAACGTGAGAACAAGGGAATAGTGCCTGTGACTGAGATGAGCTAGTACTAGAAATTACCCAACAAGGTGCTAGTCATGAAGTCTCGGTAAAGCACTGAAGGTTGAAGAATGAAAAAGAATTGTACGATAAAAGGGTGTAAAGATAGAAGACCCTCCATACCTCTAAGCAGAAACCGGATCATACATATGCGTCAGAATCACAAGTTGATAGCTGACATTGAAGACAACATTCATGCGGACGCCAGTGAAGCGAAAAGCACAACCCTTCCTACGTGAGATTTCCCAGCCATTCGAGTTTCTCTTGAAAGAAACTTGTCTATTTGTCACGTGAGACAAACATGCAATCTACTGTCTCACTCACTCCGGATAGTCTGTTTGAAAAGGTGGTAGTCAGCTCCACCTCCGACACTAATATCAAAGCGGCACTTTCGAGTCTAGAGCCCAAGAGATCATCCCAATTAATCTCGTTAGGACACATTTCCATTTTATCTTGTCTTCACACACTGTGGAAACAAGGTTATCTAAGAGTCCTACGCATATCCTTGTGATATTGCCAAGAACATCCGAGTGATACGGAAGGTATTCAACCAATAAGATGGAAATCCTGCTAGAGCTACATCAAACAAGCTCTAGGTATGTGACTTTGCGATTCCACCATAATAAACTGTGCAACTAGAAATAAACGATGGTGCGATCCTACGAGAATCAACTAGTTCCATCTTAAGAATTGACGGTTATTGGAAATTTGACAACCAAGTCAAAAACTATCAACGTGTTACAAAATATTTTCATAATTAACACTTAGACTGATTTTTCAAATCTATTTTCTCTTTATTGCTAACTGTTTCATTACAGGATCATTTAAAGATGGAGATAAGATTGGAGATTCCCAATCCAGAATGTCAAGTTAATAACCGAATTGCCAGACACGACCTATCACTTGTTTATAAGTTATAGAAAGAGCTATAAAGGTGTCTAAAGCTCCGCAAAACTCTGATATCAGATTCTTCTCACAATGCACAAGATGGCAATAAATTACTAATTATTGAGAGATTAAGCTTGGCTGATGATGCGCAAGAAAGCTCAGGATCAAAATCAAAACAAGTCAAAGTGAACAAGCTCAATTGTTATCTAAAGGATCACTACAACAAATACTTAGATTAACATGAATAATCAAAAGACTGCAGAGCTGTAAGAGCTTAAGTCTATGTTTTCCAGTGACCTCCCTCAGGGGAGATTTGGTTAGATATGAGTAAAAGAACACGGTCCACCCGTAATTATTGTCTTATAATATTCGAAGTTTAATAGTTAATCATATATCTTTCAGTTTTAAGCCGGGTACTAATACCTGGTATTTTGTAAAAACTAATATGGCCTCATCCAACTTTGGAAGAGGTAAGCTAGTCAACAATCATTTTCACTTTAACACATATACTTTCTCTCTCTAGAAAATCTCTCCATGTGTTTATCTCTCTAGAAACCAGCCCAATCACAAGAATCATCACCGTGTTATGAAATAAACGATCCTACAAACTAATATTGCCAACACCTCATAGTTTGTAAAAAGACTTAGGATTGTTTGGAAATTCTTTCATAGTTTTAAAAGTCTTGAAGTTGATTCTCACGGAATAGATTTAAGCTTATTAATTCTTCGAACACGATCTCAAGTATGGGTGCGTACAAGGTTTTGCTGATTCTGAGGTATCAAAACCAGCAAGGGGGAAGGAGTAGATACACTAGAACGTACAACAAGTACACGTGATAGAGTCCATAGCCTTCTTTCATTTTAGGCCATTCCAGGAAGACAAATGTCATAACCACAGAGAAAATCAGTGTCTTAACTTGTTACTTTCGGGTGCACTATTTCATCCACATGGGGGAAGAAATATCTTGTTATTTTTAGTATGCATCATTTGAGATACCAGGGGGAAGTGTTGTCAGAAGATTTATTCTAGCGTGAGGAGATTGGTTACTGATTCAATTAATGCTTCCTTTAACGGTCAATCACTAAGCTTATTTTTAAAAGGAGTAGAAATATTTGATAAAAGAGGTACATATAGGTATGATAAGTATGGTAATTCCTTTAGTTAGTCAGTATCCGGCCAGAAGAAATGTGTATATTTGAGACTTAGTTGACTTAGGTGTTACCATTTTGATTACTTAGAGGGAATAATTGTGACATCCGGGACTTAGTTGACTTTGGTGTTACAATTTATATCATCACTCTCGATGTAAGGAGAAATGCGAACACTTTGGGACTTAATTTTGACTTAATTTTACAGTTTTGATTAATGTGTGTACTTCGGATATTTTGGCGTTATAACATCAATCTTCTTAATGAGGATTGCAAAAAATGCTATAAATCTACTCAAGTAAGGAATGTTGGTCGGGGGAAAGCTAAGACAACTTTCTAAATGGAGATTATCAAGACAACTAACAGATTGCTGACAGGATAAAAATACTTTATCATTTTTGGTTTGAACATTTCAGTTCCCTGTCTCATACATAATCTGTCAACACAATTTTATGTAGCGTAATCTTTAGTGTTAAGTGTCACTGTATAAAATTTTTTATGAGTTTTTCGTTAAACTCAAACTCCTTCAAAATTATTAACCAGACCACTTCACACATACCACACATAGTTTGAGGGTGAGCATTAATATTTTCCCCGTTCGGCTTGTGATATAATCACATATTATTTCTCCCCAGTTTTCCAACATATTTCAAATCCATTGGTAACCAAAATAATCAACGGGTTTTGAGAGATTTTGATAAGAGGAAGAAAATATGAATTAAATATGAAAAACTGATAAAAAATGAGATTTACTTGAAGACTCATGTGATTCCCCTCCCTCTTTTGTGCTAAATAGTTTCGATTAATATCGAATGCACATGTTGAGGGGGAGAGCGTTTTGAAAATTCTCAAAAACAATCCGAGGTACTACCAAGCCTTTGATATTTATATCACAAGTACCTGATTGAGTTTTTCAATTGGTTTTATGGCAAGGTGAACTGTACCAAAAAGACCGACCATGTATTTAATTTTATCGGAGTTATAAGGTTGGTAAGGTTAGGTATTAGTTCCCATGATCCAGCCAGAACCGGAGGGATCTACCCAGGGACAATCCACTAGTTAGTGTAGAAGTCCTTAGGTATGACATAAAAAGAGTAAAATTAGAATAAGGGAATAGTGACATACTGAATGGAGCGCTAGTACATAAGAACAAACCCCAACAAGTACTAGTCATGAATCTGGTAAAGACACAGAAGGGGGTTTGAAGAATGAAAAAGAAATGTAAGGATAAAGGGTGTAAAGAAAGAAGCCCTCCATACACTTAGGCAGAAAGGGTCAATACATCTGCTGTCAGAATCACAAAGATGATTGCTGACATTGAAGACTGACATCATAGACCTAGTAATGCAATGCACAACCCTCCCTAGCCACTCAGAATCTCTCAAAAGATTTCTGTTTCATTTTTTCTCACGGAACTCAACACGTTACTAATTGACTTTCTCACTCTGACTTATTTTATATTTAAAAGGTGGTCGAACCGCTTCAAAGCCTCTGGTCACTAAACCAAAACGCATAATTGAGGTCTAAGCCAAGAGATCATCATTAATCTCCATTAGGAACACTATTTCCACATTACTTGTTCTTCACATAATGTGAAAAACAAGGGTTAACCTAAGATCCTACGCATTATCCTGGTGGTTTTGCCAGAACATCCGAGTGACACTTATGTGCTCATAATGAAGATGGAAATCCTGCTTGAGCAAACATCAAACAAGCTCATGGTAGGTGACTTGTGATATCCTTAATGGGTCAACCTTGTGACACTGGATATCAAATCGGTCCAGATTATGAATTGACGATTGATGAATTTTGATAAAAGCTTAACACTCTCGAGCGTCACAAAAAACACTCTCTCAAGTGACACGTCGATTGATTTTCAAATCAATTTTCCTTATTAATCGGTAAGATAGTAACTAACCGATTCACTCTTATCGTGCTATCTGCTTTGAGACGTTCCGATTAAGAGAACATGCAAGTTAGGTGATTCTGATGTTCATACATTGGAATATCCGACACTTATACTGGAAATCATGTCAAGGAGATTCTTCTTAAGATTGAATCTACCTGATCACAGGTCGGTCCTCACTGGATCTAGAGGTTAATCCAACCAAAATCGGGCGAATGACAAAGCCATATTCGTCCACAAGCTTTATTGCTAACTGTTTTATTACAGGTTCAAGTAAAGACGGAGATGCAGATACCTCTTTTTAGCAGAGTCAAGTTCATAGTCACATGCTCATACTCAAGACTCAATGACTAAATCACATCAAGAAAGAATGACCCAAAGCTTCCTCAAACTATGATATCAACTTCTTCTTTTTCAGTATGTCAAAGTGATGAAGTTATGAATTGATGAAGAAATACGAATATAAAGTCATGCTTTCAAGATTACAACAAGTATGAGCATGTTGGCCTGAAAGTCACAAGCACACAAGATGGCGAAAGATCACAAGATGATGATTAGAGATTAAATTTGGCTGATGATCTCAAGAAAGCTCAAGATCAAATACAATGACAATCTTAAAGAAACAAGCTCAAGCCACAAGTCTAAGATCACTATATAAAGATGCAAGACAAAAGATCAACTATTATACAAAAAAGACTCAAGATCAAGACAAGAAGCTTCAACGATTAATGATCAAGGTCACAAGGAGAGATCTTTATGATCACCCCTTAGGGGGATATTGTTAGAAATACATAAAGTTTTGATCATTTATGAGATCTCAACGATCGTCCCTTAGGGGGAGATTGTTAGGAATTCAATTTTTAGTGAAGTGACGATCATTATCGGTCTCACGAGCCCTTGTAATAGTTATACAAATTTATGTATTATTTTGTAAGCTAACCAGGCCAAAGCATAGAAAGCCTATGGCAAGCCCATGGAAAGCCCGGTTTATCTTTTGTATAAAATCCCTCTCCACACATGGAGAGGGTGTTGGTTAAAGCATTTTACACATACAATTAAGTGTGTTTCTCCCATCCATATCTCTCTCTCTAGTTCATGTTTGTGTGAAATATAGGAACATACACTTTTTGTCCCAGCTAAACAGAGCTTATTCTACTAGCTTTAGCTTATCATAGATAAGCTAGTAAATCCATAAGCCCTTCCAAAATTGGCTTATCATCCATTAAGCTTAAAACCATACCCAATCTTTCAACCAATAGAACAAGGGCTCAAATAAGCTTGTGTAAGCTTATTTGAGCTTATATTTGCTTAAGTGACAGTTTTAGCTTATTAGAAGCTTATTTTACCAATTTCAAACATATTTTAACAAATTTAAGCAATAGATTAAAAACAATAAATCAAACTGGATTCTAAATGAAGCTTAAATTTTATTAATTCATAAAAGTTTACAATACTAGAAAAGGAAATACAATTTACGAACAATAAGCTAAAACTAGACAATAAGCTAGAAAAATAAAGACATCCTCAAGTGTGGGCCTCCTCTTTATATAGTGATGAGGGGAAGGTTCTAGGACCCTAGCACGCTCCTCTCTCTTTAATCTTGACCTTTGATTCTTGAATAAATCCTACGCAATCATTTGAGTCCTTGATTTGAGTGTCACGTCCCTTAACCAATCATATGCATTGGGATTGCCAATGTGTCATTCTTTGGGTGATGTCAGGAGTGTGTCAAGCGTTCTAGAAGGGTTCAATTGAGCAAGGGGTGAAAGGGATTTTACCCTGAATGTGTTAATGGTGACATGGGAGGGAAATGTTAAAAGAGATGAACAATAATTTAATTTTGAGGCGTTGACTCGTGTTTGACCTGGGTTATGGGTGATGAGCTTGGTTTTTTATAATTAGTTTGGGCCGGGTAAGGTTTTATATAAAAGGGTTATAGGTTTATAATTTAGTAATAAAACTTAACAATTGTTAGGTTTAACTAACAACCATTTAGTTTTAGGGACTAACTTTGCAAATTGTTTAGGACTAATGGTGAAATGGAATTGGACTAATGGTGAAATGGAATTGGACTAATGGTGAAAATGATTTAACAATAAGGATTTATTTTTTTTAGTTAAGGGATTAACGAGATTGGATTTAATATAAATTCGCCTTCGGCTTTGATTTCTTGTACTCTTTCCATTCCCGTGCTCGTAGTTTGTCCTTTTTTACTTGTTTTGTCCATTTTTAACATATCCGTTACTTGCAAGACATAACAACCAAAACACACATATACACTGCATTTTTTATCTGTTTTTGGTCATTATTGGAAAGTGAAGTCGTAAAGTGAAGTGAAGTCATGAAGTGAAGTGAAGTTGTGTGGTGAAGAGAAGTTGTGAATGGTTGTGAAGTAGTGTGGTTAGTTGTGATAGATTGGTTCTAGCTAGGATTAGAACTCGACATTTGGCTTAGTGTCGGAAATTGATGTAAGCTTAGTTGTGTTCGATTTTCTCCGCCTAAAGGGAGCTTGTTGACTAGTGAAGTAACTCTCGAGTTGGGTATTCGGGGAGTGGAGTAGGGCAAAGATGTGCTTCGTGATCGAACCACTATAAATCATCGCGTCCGGTTTGCACTTTCTTTTACTTTTTGCTTTACATCTTTATTTACCTTATCGCCTTACATTTATATTTGCATTAGATCTATATGCGTGTTGATTGTTGCTTATATTGTTTGGATGATGATTGTGTCATAGATAGAAGTTAACATTGTGATTGTGCTTATATTGCTATGACATGTTTTAGTAGATATAGATGTATTATTCACACTTATCATATTGCATCTAACTTGATGGATAATTTGATACAAAATATTTTAAGTTTTTAAATGGAAACGTATTCACCCCCCTCCCTCTACGATTTCCACAATTGGTATTCTACGATTTCCACAAGATGGTTTGGATCTCCATATTTAAAACATTTTCTTTCGCTTTTGCCATTCTTGTCGTCTTTATTTCTTTGGGATAACTTTCTTTCGTCATGTGGTTGTCTTACGAATCTTCCTTGTCTTTTAAAAAAATTCTTGAAGTCTCTCACGGCCATGGCGTATTCTTCGTCTTCACTATCGGAAGTCAAACTATCTTCATTACTTGATTCCTTTTTGGCTTTTAAGGCAAGAGATCTATTTTGTTCTCTTTTGCCTTTAACCATTTCAGAATCTTTCTTAATTATTACTTTATAAACTTTTAAGTTTCCAATAAGTTCATCAAGTGATAGAGATGTTAAATCTTTTGATTCTTTAATAGCCGTAACCTTTGCGCGCCATTTTGGATGAATTGCCCTAAGAAATTTCCTAACATAATTTTTGCTAGAAAAACCTTCATCCAGTGCTTTTAGACAAGTAATAATAGTGTTAAATCTAGCAAAAGCATTATCTATCGATTCCTCTTCCGGAATCGTAAATTGTTCATATTGTTGAACAAGAAGATCTATTTTAATATCTTTGACTTGACTATTACCTTGGTGAGTAATTCATCAAGTATCCCAATTTTCTTTTGCGGTTTTACACATAAAAATTCTCTTATATTCTTTACGTGGTAAAACATTATAAATCACCATTTTAGTTTTATTATTTTTAGCAAGTTTCTTTTTAAGATCATTGTTTTGTTTATCAAAATGTACAATTTCATCCTTTTTAGTTTCGGGATTATTTTGAATAGGAGGAAAATCATCATGGGTAATAACATGCCAAAGATTTCACATAAGTTTCGAATCTATTTTTCCAATAAATAAATCTATCACTTTCAAATAGTGGTGGTCTTTGCATAGATTGCCCTTCTAAATATTTTTCCGATTCCATAGATCGATTCAAGTTTTAAAATACAGTTTATTTTAAAAAAAAATTTGTTTGACGTGGCTCTGATACCAATTGTGGAAAACTAGAAGGGGGTTGAATAGTTTGTACAACTTTTTTTGTTAAATTAATGTTATGTTGTTATGTTTGTTTATAAAAACTTAGATTCGACTTTATGTGATCTCAATATGTGCACAATATGAACAATACAAGTAAGTAAGTAAATGGCAAGTAAATATAAAAGACAAGAGATAAGAGTTAGAAAGATCAAACCACAACACAAGGATTTATAGTGGTTCAGTAACAAAGCACCTCTTCACCCTGCTTCACTCCTCGAGCACCAAACTAGAGAGTTCTCTTTACTATGTCAACAAACTCCCTTTAGGCGGAGAAAACCGTACACAACTTTGCTTACACCAATTTCTGACACTAAGCAAAATATCGAGTTCAAATCCTAGCTAGAACCAATCTATCACAACTCTTGTATGCTAATTACACCACTTTACAACAACTCACAGCTTTGCTTTACTTCACGACTTCTTTTCGCTTCACTACTTCACTTCGCTTCACAACTTCACTATGCCTAGACACTACTACGATCACACCAATCTAACACTTCTTACAAAGATCACCCCGATCTAACTATACTTACAATGATCACCACAATCTAACTATTATACACAACTACAATACACACCTTCACAATATACACAAATGATTTACAAGATCTAACATAACTTCACAACAATACCAACTAAACTATAACACTTCTTGACTTGATGATAAGAAGTATTCTTCTCTTGCACTTGAGGAATTAAGCTTGGATCACTTGGAAACAAAGCTTTATGATTAAATGATCAAAGGATTGTAGGGGATAATAAACTGATTTAGAACATATTGAAAGTGTGTGCAAAAGGTGAGAAAATCAGTAGGGAATAGTCTAGTACTTATAGGCAAACTGAGTTGCTTTTTTGTTTGGGTGGTCCCTTTAATTAGGGTGTCGGTCCCCTTAATAATTAAGGGGACCGCCCTTATAATTAAGGGGGCCGCCCAGGCCAGACGCTCCTTTTTTTGTCTTTTCTGGGGGAGGTGTTTTCTAGAACATTTCTAGCCGTTTTTAGGTAGAAAATTTGAATTCAAAATATTTATTTTGAATAAAATATTTCTTTTAAATCTAAAAATGTTTTGTAAAAGTTATAAAAATGTTTGTGACATTTTTATAAAAAATGTGAGGTTAAATAAAAATTCCTTTGATCATAAAATAAATTAAACATTTATTTATTCATACCTTAAGTGATTTACGTCGGGTGCAAACTTTGTTGAAGCAGACTTGAGACGTCGAGAGATGTTGTCGTATGAATGCATTGATGATTTGTGATCACAAGTAACTTAAGCACTTTACGTTATGTGTTATAAATAACATGTTTGTCATCACCAAAACATGAAGAGAATGTATAGATTAAATATCGTAATATTTCTACCAACAATCTCCCCCTTTTTGATGATGACAAAATATGTAAACTATAACTCATAGTAAAATGTATAAGTTACTTGTTTACACTTCTTCTCCCCCTTTTGTCGAAATGGGATGAACGCTCCCCCTTGATGTGTACTCCCCCTCGTTCGAGGACACCAAGGAATCGAGCTATTTAGAACTTTGCTACAAAACAAGTTAGATGAACAAGACAACCATTTCTAACATGTAGCAAATAGGAAAAATATATAAACTTGTGATAAAAGCTTAACAAGTGTCAAGTTATTTGTGTAAACTAACAATCACAAATCTATATCAACTAGGCTTAACTTTTATGTATATGAAAAATTTAAGAAAACAAGGGCATAATTAAAACATAAGACTAAAGTCCATTCATTAAACATAATAATTATGTATAACACACAAGCATGCATACATCAAGTAGAAATAATATGTTTGAATCATATTAGTACAACATACATAACATTAAACTACAAAGATCCTATCATTCCTAGAATTCCATAGAACTTGCTTGCAAAAGATTTGGTTGACAATTATTTGAAAATGGCAAACATGTGATGTTTTTAGTTGGTGAAATTGGTGGTGTGGTGGGAAATGGGTGTGGAGGTATGTGAGTGCATATGTTCTATGTAAAGAAAACTGTATTGGAGTTCAATGCTACATCTAAGATAAATTACGGATTGTGAATGCAACACAAACATGAGTCCCATGTGCCTCAGTAAGTCTAAGGATGGATGACCAAAGAATAGGGTGGAAAAGGGTTTACAGTATAAACTGGACATCAAGTGGGGTAATTGGAAAAAGGTGAAAGTGATTCCATTTGATGTAATTCTGAGTTTGAGGTGGTGAAGAATTCTAGAGGAGAGATGATTGGTGAGTTTAAGTAACCATTGGTTATGGTGTATTGTGGTGAATGTTGGTGATTTTGGGTGTGTAATCAAATGAGGACGAGTATACTTGGTTGATGGTGATATTGAAGTGCTCTTTAGGAGCACTAGGGGATGATAGTTGATGTACCGGTGGAAGGGAGTTTTAGAGTCATCATAGTTAAATCCATAAACAAATTATTTTTGGTGGAATGATGTAAAATTTTTGGTCTTTAAAGCTTTAGAAGTGGTGGCTCAGTGGATGCCAGGGTGGTTTATTTGTTTTGATAGAAAATAAGAAGATGATGAATGGTGGAGATCCATTTGAGGGAATTTATTAGATGAGAAAGGTTTAAAAATGGAATGGATTTGAACTTGTTTAAGAATTTCTAAAATATGTTCAAGTTTTCTGGGTAAAGATAGCTGAGGCTAGATAAAAGAGAGTCAAAAAGCAGAAAGAAATAGTAAAATCTATGAATCAGATGGCCAGTCCCCTTAATTAATGGTCGGCCCCCTTATCTTTAAGGGGACCTCCTTTATGAATTAAGGGGGCCGCCCATCTGGTGTTTTTCAGACGACCAAAAATTTGATTTTTGTAACAATTTTGTGAGAAAGGTTGTGTTTTGGTGGTAAATTTGCAGCAAGTCCCATGTAAATATATGCATGAAATCAAGTATATCATGTATGTTTGCAACAAACAAAATAAGAATGCATAATTATAAGAGTACACTAATAATTCATAGAGATTAAGGTCCAAAGTAAGCTAAACAAGTTCAAGTTCTCCTGACTAAGTCGGATTGTCATCACAAAATTAATTAAACATAAACATAACTTCACATAAAGTCCTAATTAGATTATTCTACTAAGCTAATCATCCTTTAACTTCTTCGTTTCTTCTTCTTCCCGAAGACTCCTCATAATGCCTTGCCAAACGATTTGAATCCACCTCTAAGTCCCTTATGCATTTGTTGTGTTTGATTTAGCAAGTC
Organism: Tanacetum coccineum; assembly: GCA_026074375.1. Lineage (NCBI taxonomy): Eukaryota > Viridiplantae > Streptophyta > Magnoliopsida > Asterales > Asteraceae > Tanacetum > Tanacetum coccineum. Next base: position 34,929 of record BQNB010015510.1, read on the forward strand.
AGTTTGTCGTTCGAAGAGAAGATCATCATTTTGTTCAGAAGAAGTAGGAACGTCATATTGTTGGTATTCGAGAGGTCCGAGAGAGTTTAGGTAAGTGGTATGAGATGGGGTATAACACCCCGTGTTTTAGGGTCATTTACGACGTCAATAAATTCACTATGTATTTTTAGTATTGTACGCGTTTGCTTTTAAATCGTAATCGTTAAGTTAAATCGCGTAAGCCAAAATTTATCGTTCAATGTAAACGCGCATCAAACAATTAAATCTTTACATCAAGCAAGTGTTAAGTAATTATTTTGAGGATAATTATTAACTTTGTTCATTTTATTTTTATTGGTTACGTAAAGTGTTTACGTTTCGCGATAGCATACGTTTAGGCGTTCCCGAAACCACCAAAACTTTTTTACGCTTCAACAAATACCCATAATTATACCTAATAATCAAATTTTACAAAAATATCTTATACATATGCATATAGAACTGGATTCATAAGGATAGATACAAAGATATGATCTAATTTCAATCACATCTCCTAGAAATCATGGGATCACTTCTATTATAGGGAACATTTAGATATTTTCTTACTAACTCAAATAGTGAATGACCAAATATCCCTAGAAATCCTATATATGTTCCTTGACTAAGTCCTAGGTATATAATGCCTAAACTAGAGATAAGAACACACACATCTCATTCCTAAGGTGTAAACAACACAAAACACCCTCTCTTTCACCCTACATAGCCACGACTCAAATCTAAAACCCTAAACCATCCATAGAATTTTTAATTACAACATTACCAAGTGTTTCTACATCATTCCTAAGATAACCTAAGGTGTTTGGAAGGATTGGTTTAAGCTTTTACAAGGGTTAAGCAAGGAAAAGGAAAGATTAGGGTTTCATTGGTTTTTAGGGTTTTCAAGTCTTGCAAGTTAGGGTTTGGTTGCTAAAACAGAGGTTTTAATCTCTGTAGTTCATCACCAATAAACATATTAAGGATCATCTAAAACCTGTTATGTCTTTACCTTTATCATTTTATGCATATATAATCTATGTATCAAAATCAACATTTAGGATACTTTAAACAAAAAAGATAACTTGTACTTGTGACATGGATTGTGTATACTTTTATTCATGTTATAAAGTTGTTAATACATAAATTGATGGTAAATATAATATTAGTATCATTTAGGTTTAAAGTGTAAATAAAACTAGTATGTAAAAGTTATACTTAAGAAAGTATATGATTTAAATGAGGTTTTGTTAAAGACTTGTATCGCTGGACACCTTTGGTCAATGATGACTTAAGGACCCTAGGAATGTAAGACATATGATAATAAGTGTGCCAATGGACTTGTGACAAATTGGTAAAGCTAAAAGTTATAAAATCAAGCTTAAACACATTTTCATCAAAAATATCAAAATATTCTGTTAGAATTCAAGAATAAAACAATTTATTTTATATTTTTATAAAATATTACGTCTCATGAAGATTCCAAAAAGGTAAGAAACTCGAACAACGGATTAAAATAACAGAAGAAGATACGTAGTTTACAAGTATACGTTAATTAAAAACGGGTATTATAAAAGAAAAATTTATAAAAACAAGTTACAAAATCCTACTGACATATAAGGTTGGTTATTTTTTCCTCAGATTCACAACATATTTTTAAGGATTCAAAACAATAAGAATCCGTAATTTATAAATTAAACAACGAAGGAGTTAATGAATTTTGCGAGTTACAATAATAAACTCCTAATAAAAAAATTTTTATAAAAATTACTGTTCATCTTAGACATGAACATTTTGAAAACATCATTAATATTATAGAACTTTTAATAACAAACACGTGCTTGAAAGAATCGCTAAAACGGAGCTATAACGAATAAAATACTACATTTACGGGTTTACGATAACTAAAATTTAAAAAAAAAATATTATAAACTTCCATGAACAGTAAAAACCACTGTTCACCAGAGGACTTAAAATATGAAAATATAATATTTTGATAACTCATCTTAATACGAAAGAGTGGACATAAGAAACGTAAGAAACATGCTTAAAACGATAAAGTTACGTCGTTTTTACTAATGAACTATTTATAAATGTTTTAAACTTTATAAATATGATTTCACAAACACGATTAGATAGTGATGTAGCTATATAGAACATGTATATGGATTATTTAATCAATGGTGCATAGAACTTTATATGACCACACGTTTAAAATAGGTTGCATTCCGTCATCTCTGTGACACATATCTGTTGTAATTTGGATTTATTTGGATTATCATTCACTCAAGGTGAGTTCATAGCCCCACGTTTTACATTTTAATAATTTATAAGTTTTGGGGTGAGAAACATATGCATGTTTTACAAATAGGACGCAAGTGTACATTTTAACATGATTACGTGTTTGCCTAAGTAGCGATAACCCTCTGTGCCCACAATCATGAACTGCCAATTGTTAGTATAGTGAGTGCGAATGTTATGAATAGATCTATTAGGATTGACATCCCTGTTCGGGTGATTAGCTATCACTGGACAAACGAACGTATACCATGTCGGACATAGGATGTTGCGGGTTAGAACATCACCATGGGCAATGTTGGCAATTTATATTGCAATTCATTTATGTCGAGCTTCGGTGTCATGAGCTTAGGAAAACATAATTACATTTTATGATGTTTGCATCTGTTGCATTATCATGAAGGAATCTTGCGGTCCTACATTATACATTTATAAACCTATGAATTCGCTCAACAATATGTTGACGTTTTAAAGCAATGTTTTTCAGGAGGTCAATAAGGCACGAGGTGAAAGGGATACATTGGTGGTTATATTTTGAAGTCACATGTTAAAGATTTGGTTGCATTTCATTTTGGGATATTTGTTATGAACTAGTATCCTTGTATTTTGGGAAACAATGAACAAGTAAAGCTTCGGGCTTTTGTAACAAACGCTTTGTTAAATCCAATGTATCAGTTTTAAACGACTTTTTGGTCGTTCCTATATTATTTTGTGTTATTGATCTATGATGTACCACCCCTAGACCCATATTCCGCTGCAATCTATTTTGGGGGTGTTACAGTTTAACAAAGGGTTAGGATGAAGAATGATATAGGGTAGGGATCTGTCGGTACCCTATTATATCATTTCACTTCCATACAAATAGGTATGAATCAATGATAAGAAACCATAAGAAAAGAGATAGAAGAATGAAAGAATTTTAAAGAAAGAAACTAGAGAGAGAAAGTAGAGAGGAAAAATGATGGTTGATTACCTTATGAAAAATACAAATGAGACCAACACCCTCTCCATGGGATGGAGAGGGGTATTTATAGTTTCTTACTACCCTAGGGTGACGCCTAGGTGTAGTATTGGTGGGTCGGCTCGGGTTTTGGGCTTTAGCCCGTAACGTATACAATATTAGATTAAATTACGAGCCTGACTCCCTTTCTAGCCAATTACAACGACTAATAAATAAAGACCGAGTTTCCTTGTTTGTCTTAATATTTTGAGGATAACAATCTCCCCCGAAGCGAGGTCTTTTACTTCCTTGGACTTATTGAGATTTCTTTGTCGTTTAGTTCTTAAGTCTTTGTTTTGGTCTTTATCTTGTTGTAGGCTTGTTCCTTCATGCTTTGTGATATTTGATCTTGAGCCTTTGTCATTGTCTTTCGACTTTGTCTTTTGTTCCAAGATCTTTAAATCTTTATCCTTGTTTGTCTTTAACGTCTTTGCTACCTTGCGATCTTGTGTCTTGACCAACATGCTCATACTTTGCATCATCTTGAAAGCTTTCTAATAATCTCCCCCCCTAGATATACTAATATCTTTGAATGGAAGACTTGTATATAGAGTTAGTGGCGAAAGTCATTTGTCTTTGAATACTGAGCTTTCATGAATTCTTGAATCTTGATGCTTATAGTATGTCTTTGTAGTTTTTGAGCATGACATGTTGGTATGAATTCCGACTTGAGCTGAATGAGGCACACCACCAACTCCATTTTTTATGTATCCTTGAAATAAAAACAGTTAGCAATAAACGGGTGGAGCGAGCTATGGTGCTTTTGTCCATCATCGTCCGAATTTGGTTTAATTAACCTCCGTTTCCGTAGGACCGTTTTACATATAAATATGGTACATGTGATTAGGTAGATTCAAGAGAATCTCCATGACAGGGTTCCATCTCAAAGCGTCGGGTCCTTCTAAACACAGTATGTATTAGCTTTTACCATGCTTGCTGTTCTCATTACCGGAACGTGTCAAAGCAGACAACATGGTAAATGTGAATCAGATAGTAGAGTTAGAGGCGAGAGTCGTGATTAAGCCGTGCAACGAGGTCATAGAGACGCGAGGAACAGCGTTGATTCACAATTGAAATCGCACCATCGTTTCCATTCCAGGAGTGACACAAGTTTGATTCATTATAGGAATCACGCAAGTACACGGCGGAGGGGGCAGGGCGGGGGGGGCGGGGGGGACTGGGGCTGGGCGGAAGGTGGGGGAGTAGGAGAGCGTGCGAGCTCAAGCAAGAGGAGATTTCCATTCGTCATTGTTGAAACTAAAGAGTATAACTCGAAATGTTCTAGCAGAATCACAAGGATAATGACATAGGACTCCTAGTCAGCTATCTTGTGATCCAAGTGTTTGTCATGGAATGTTCCTAATAGAGATTTCTTCTAACACAGATGTATTAGATTTACCATGCTTGCTTGTTCTCATTACCGGAACGTCTCAAAGCAGACAACACGGTAAGAGTGAATCAGATAGTTACTATCTTTCTGATTAAGCCGTCAATTCATTTCCTGGAACAAGTTTGATTCACATTGAATCGCACCATCGTTTCTTTCCAGTTGACACAAGTTTGATTCATATAGAATCTCGCAAGTCACCTACCGCAGTGCTGTTTGATGATGACACTGGAAGGATTTCCATTCGTCATTGTGAATACTAAAGAGTATCACTCTGAATGTTCTGGCAGAATCACAAGGATAATGCGTAGGACTCTTGTTAACAGCTTGTGAACTTAATGATGTTCAACAAGTGTTTGTCATGGAATGTGTCCTAATGAGATTTATTTGATGATCTCTTGGCTCTAGACTCGATTAGTGCGTTTTGGTTTTAGTAATCGGAGGCTGGAGCAGACTGCCACCTATTCAATATTAACTAACTCGGAGTGAGAAAGTCAATAGAAGTCGTGTGTATCTCCGTGACAAATGAGACAAGTTTCTTTTGAGAGAAACCCGAATGGCTGGGAAGGGTTGTGCATTGCATCACTGGGTCCATGATGTCGTCTTCAATGTCAGCAATCAACATTGTGATTCTGACAGCATATGTATCGACCCGGTTTCTGCCTAAGTTGTGTGGAGGGCTTCATTCTTTTCACCCTTTATCCATACATTTCTTTTTAATTCTTCAACCCCTTCAATGCTTACCAAGACGTCATTACTAACACCTTGTTGTGATTGTTCCAGTGTTAGCTCAATCTTAGTCGGCATTCTTCCCTTATACACATTCATCTCCAATCATACCTAAGGACTGCTATTTCTAACTATGGAGTGTCCTTGGGTAGATCCCTCCGGTTCTGGTTGGATCATAGGACTGATTCCTAACCTAACCACCTTATGACTTCAGAATCATCGTGAAATTAAGATGTTGTTGGGTATAAGATCGAACCATAAAACCGTTTCCGAATAGCACTTTGAGTCTTTTAGATCACATTTTAATTACATTTCTCCCCTTATTTTAAATTCTAAGTCACTTAGTTTTTGAAATACTGTGTGATTAAAATTTGTCTTGAAAAGGCCATGGGGGAAAAATGTTGAAGCTTAGCATGATTTATTTGGAACTGTTTCATCTTGCTCCCCCTTAATTTTACATATGTTTGACACCAATAAAAATGATACCAAGTTGTAAAATCGATATAAAATTGAGGTTGAACACTTAGTCATCTTATAACTATCATTCTATTGAATTGTCATTATTATCTTGTTGTTATTAAGAGACTTTTTGGGAATGGTTTGAATACATAAGAATGGTCGTGATATGATGTATCCAAACTCATTAAATGTTGTTTTTTAAAAAAAAACTCCCCCTTGAAAGATGGAGTGTTAAACACACAATTTTGAAAGATTATGAATCGTCAGTGAGAAATTCTTGAAAAATTGTGTTCAACATTTTGAAAAACATCATGTTAGAAGACTTCTCTTCCAACTCTAAGGGTAAGCGCACTTATGCGTACACTATCCTTTTTCTTGAGCTCAAAACGTTGAATGTCTTGTAAGAACAGCTCAAGACCGAGAAAAGTTGAATTTCTCTTTGTTAGGATAAGTTATCTTTATAGATAAATTTTCCTTTCTTTGAAGTTCGGGTTACGTACTGATATTTGCACATAAGCCATTAAGAAAAAAATTAGAAATGACATGTTTTGAAAGCATTTGAAACTCCTGTTCGAACTTCATTTACACGCCCGTGTCGATATTAATCAACATTTCTAGGTAACGTAAACTGTATATCCTTCAAGATACATAGTCGAGAATAATATTATTGAAACATATCTGATTATATGATTTTGTATTTTCTTTTTGAAATTTTATATTTTTGTATTTTCTTTTTGAAATTTTATATTTTTGTATTTTTCTTTTTTCAAAAATATGTACATGTTGATGTTTGATGAGGCATCAAGCAGATTCTTTTGTCAGAACCTCCAGTTCTGCTGGAGTCAAACATCTCATACCAATTCGCCTGACGAGATACTGAAACCTTTCTTCGGGAAGGGCTTTAGTAAACATGTCAGCCAATTGGTATTCAGTTCTGACAAAGTACAATTCAATTATACCATTTTCAACCTGTTCCTTTATGAAGTGAAACCGTAGGATTCCTTGTACGGAGTGCTGCATGGGGTTGCATGATATTGCTATGGCTGACTGAGAGTCGCAATACAACGGTATTTTGTTGTAGTTGAAGCCATAATCTTGAAGCTGTGTCCGCATCCACATTACTTGAGCACAACTTGCAGATAACGCCACGTATTCAGCCTCTGCGGATGACATTGCAGTACAATCCTGCTTCTTTGACATCCAGCTGACTAGCTTATCACCTAGGAACTGTGTTCCTCCAGAAGTGCTTTTGCGAGTATCAATGCAACCGGCATGATCGGCATCTGAAAAAGCTGTTAGTTCAAAGCCAGAACCCTTCGGATACCAGAGTCCCATGTGAATGGTACCTCTTAAGTATCGAAAGATCCTTTTAACCTCTTTGAGGTGTTTTTCAGTCGGTCTTGCTTGATATCTTGCACAATAACATACAACTTGCACTATGTCTGGTCTACTAGATGTCAGATACATGAGTGACCCGATTTTGCTACGGTAGTCAGTTTGGTCTACGGGTTCACCACTCAAGTCTGCATCTAATTTAGGTTTTGTAGCCATTGGTGTACCAATGCTTTGTCCTTTTTCCATACCATGTTTTTTTAGAATCTCTAAAGTATATTTGGCCTGATTGATAAAAATACCGCGTGGGGATTGGTGGATCTGAAGTCCTAAAAAGAATTTCATTTCCCCCAATCATAAAGCTATCCAATCCTACCGTGCATTAATTTTTCAAAACGTTTTGAAAATTTAGGGTTTGTGGAACCAAAAATAATGTCATCAACGTAAATTTGCACAAGTAGAATGTCCTCCCTGTATTTTATCGTGAATAGGGTCGGGTCAATGATACCTTTAGTAAAACCTTTGGAAATCAGGAATTTTGAGAGTTCATCATACCAGGCTCTCGGAGCTTGTTTCAATCCATATAGAGCTTTCCTTAGACGGTAAACTTTGTCTGGATGATCAGGATCAACGAATCCGTCTGGTTGTGCAACATAAACCTCCTCCTTCAATGGACCATTAAGAAATGCCGTTTTTACGTCCATCTGATAAATTGGAAAAGACTTGTGTGCAGCATATGCGACAAAAATCCTGAAACCTCCAGCACGCAACTAGAGCAAATGAATTCTTCAAAATCCAATACCCTCCTTCCTGAGCATAACCCTTTGCTACAAGTCGTAGCTTTGTTGCGAATTACATTTTGTTCTTCATCCTTATGTTTTTCCATAACCCCTTAAGCTTGGTTTAGGTTTTTGCCAAAAATGATAGTCAACGAGTTCCCAGACTTGTAGTCTGTCAAACTGATGAAGTTCTTCCTGCATTGCTTCTATCCATGCAGAATCAGCCATTGCCTCCTTAATGTTTTTCGGTTCAACAATACTCACGGTGAGTGCGAACATACACATTTCAGGATCTGTTGCAAGTTGTCGTCTTGTTTGCACTGGCTTGGATGGATTGCCACGAACTTGAGTTAACGGGTGATCTTTTGTCCATCGGTATTCGGAATCTTGAGGTTGATTGAAGGTATGCACATTTGAATTACCAATATTGCGTGATGAAGACTCAGCATTTTCTTGTACCGGTATACATAAAGGATTGGTAAATTCTGCTTAATTATCGTTGTTTTCCACATCATGAATATTTGTAGGAGTTGATGGTTCTGATGTAGGGTGAATATTCGTTGAAGAGCGTGTGTGTCTTGTGAACCGATTACCGGTGGAGAAGACAAGACTTGTTGACACGAGAATTACCATCAGAAAAATTCATCGTACAAACGATCGAAAAGAAGATCCAACTCTTGTGATGGAACGTTGTTCTGCTGAAGGAGAAAAATTTTGTAGTTCTGGTGCGGGGTCAGGGTTGTCATAATCTGACGCCTTTTGTCGTTATGGAACGAGTCTGAGTATCATTAGCAACAGACGTCTCCGGACACTCTTGATCTCATCACAATCGGAGATTGGATGGATTCAACTATCAACCTTTGTTCTCATTGTGTAGACCAATATCCCTTGACTGAGTGGAGTATCCTACCAAAATGCACGGATCCCCTTTTTCTTTCATCTTATCCAAATTTTCACCATCTCTTGTTAAGTAACAAGTGCAACCAAAGATGTGAAGGTGTTTAATTGAGGGTTTTCTGTCATTAATGATGTGATATGCCGTTTTCTCATGAGTTGGGATGATGATTGATCTATTTTGAGTATAGCATGCGGTTGCAATTGCTTCAGCCCAAAAGAATAAAGGAAGTTTAGAAGCCGATAGCATCGTTCGAGCAGCCTCAACGAGAGTGCGGTTTCGTCTTTCGACAACGCCGTTCTGTTCAGGTGTTCGAGGAGTAGAAGTTTGATGTTCAATTCCTTATTCTTAAAGAAGCATTAAGTGTCTATGTTTAAAGAACTCAGTGCCTCTGTCAGTGCGAATAGAAATTACTAGGGCTTGAAGATTTCTTTGGATCATCGTGAGAAAGTCTATAAAACTCCTGGATTTCCATCCTTGAACTAGAAAGAGATCCAAGTGATCTGAGTAGACATCGACGATTTACTAAAATATTTCTTCCCATATATGCTTGCAACCCGCATTGGACACATAAGTCCAAATGAAGCAAATTTAACCGTCCATTTGAACTTGGAACAGTCTTTGACTGAATTGAACATCGTTTTGGCTTACTCACTCACAAGAGGAACATAGTTGAACTTGACAGTACTTAGTTTTGGTAAACCATCACAACATCTTTCTTTGAAGCACGTTGATGTAATCGAAGTTGAGATGAGGAAAGTCTTCGATGCCATATCCCGCTTGAGTTTGGTGATGCTTTAAGCCATGATACAGATTAGAGTTGAAGAAGTTGTTTCTTGAAGGGAAATAGAATAGAGATCAGTTTCTACATTACCGGTTAGTAAGACGTTTCCGCGGAAAGATCTCTAACAAAACACATTAGATCACCGAAATGCAACCTCCAAATCCGCATCAATAGAATTAACCAACCGAGAAAAAATTTGTGATTGAGACCTTCGACTAGTAAACCCTTTTGATCGTAGATATTTCCTTGAACCAAATCTCTATAACCAAGAATTGGTGCAAATTGATCATTGCCAAAACGAATGGGCGTACCAAGTATTTTCAACAAAATTACACTGCAGAGATAGATTGCCCGTCATGGGTCTTTGTGCATCCAGAGCAACAATAATAGGATGAGTAGATACAATCTGAAGAGAATTAGAAGGACGAAGGAATATCATGACATATTGGATCCTAAAGTGTTAGTGATTATTTTAAGACAATAGTTATCCTAGATACATATCCATGGAAAAGCTAACTTTCGTAAGTACACACTTTTGATCCTAACTTAGTACCCATTCCTTTTAGGTCCTTAGGAACCCATGTTAAAAGCTGATGGGCAATGTTGGCAATCCACCATTTCAACGCCTGATAAGTCCTTTTATAACAACAGCCCAAAATAACTAATAGAATTTGTGATAGTGGAGTTCTGATGCAATAGTTTTTTTCTTATGAGGTGTTCAACATATTTTGTTCGCTTGAATATTAGGTTTTTTCCAGTACTAATAGGCACTCAATTTAGGCTCTTAGTTCTACACATTCACGTATTTCAAAAACTAAGAAAACACAAGCACATGATCGCAATTAAACACACATATCCACAAGTAGCACAAACAACATTAACATTCGAAGTTCTGGACTTTAAACTGTTATTACACACAGTTACAGACTTTGTTTGATTAGAAATACTAGAAATCCTAGGGTGTTCTTCTACTTCAGTCTTCTTAAGCTTCACTTGACTAGTGTTTGGCACGACATATCTATTCGTTGATTGGCTCTAGGACTTGTATGGGTCTGCAACAATATTTTGTGAGCTACTCCTATAGATGTAGATACACGAGGATTAGTATTCCTAGAAGTCTGATTCAACTGTGGTGCTCTAGTTTGTGTGGTACTACTTGCAATTCGATAAATGCCTGGTTTAATCACATTTGTGTTTCTTACAGCTTGCGTTGCTTTTTGAGGCAAATTCTGTGGAGTGACTGGTTTTGATAAACCCTCTAACTCATTAGTTTTGAAATCGAATTTTTCTTTGCAAAATTTGTTCTCTCAAGAGAGTTTGAAAAAGGAGCCAGTTTTCCTAAAACTGATGGTTTTGGAATCCTTTGAGCATTTGGTTGTCGAACAACATATGGTTTATCAAACTTAGTGTCCACAAATTTTCCTTTGCATTTGTCAATGAGTTTCTTTAACTCACTGATTGCAATGTTCTTGTCTTGTAGTTGAGCTTTCAAATCTTGTATTTCCAAATATTGTTCACGTTCCTTTCGAAATACATTTGACGCATTTTCTTTGCAAACTGTGTCATTTTTTAGTTGTTCTTGACATTCTTGTAAAGCGATTTCAAGAGAAATTGAGTGTTTTTTCTAATTTACAAAACTCCTAAAAGCTCATAGTAAATCTCTTACTTATAAATTCAGTTTGTTCAAAAAGCTATTGGCAAAGACAGTCCATTCCCCGACTTTATGAAGATATAAAGCATTGTAATTCAGTGATCTCATCTAAATCAGATGAAGAATACAAATAAGAACAACCAAACATCTTTAGGACAACATTCTTGCAAAGCATATCATACATGTTGGAAAATTCTGTCTTATCATATTCACAGTTTCATCAAGTTCATCTTCAAGGGATTCAACGACTTTAAATCGCATGCATTTCTTGCTTAAGTTCATGTACAAATGCCGAAACTATCATTTCTGAGTCTTAAGGGCAAGGGGCATCAAACATATCTTAACTAGGATTTCCATATCTTGCGCAGTTGGGTTACGAAGATGAAGAAGGTCATTTGAATGTTTTACCCATGCTATGATTAACCAATTTTCTTTTAGATGATTAATGTTATTCGTCAGACATTATTATGCTTGTCTACTTTTGCTTATTGATTTGGACACTGGTAAGAAATCAATGTTTTTGAAAATATTTGGTTTTTGTTTTTCACTAAATGATGTTTCTCACAAATTTTCTTTCTTAATTCATTTGGCCCGATAGCGAAACTTAATTTCATAATGCTGATCGGGGGTTTTAAAAAAATTTCATAAAGAACTGTTTAGCATATGTAGTACAAAGGTTCACTTTAAGTCCTTTATTCAATTTTGATCAACTCTCGTTATCAAGAGTCAGAGTTCTCATCCCGATCGGGACGATTCTTTTGCAGGATCAATTGGTCATGTGGGATCGCATTACTAACATGGTTATCTTCATTTTTGAGCCTTTTGAGGTACTTGGATTGGCAAAGGTAGGTCCTTCCATTAAAAGTAGGGCATTTGGGTAGCGAACATATGAACGGTTTGGATTGATTGACTCCGAGTTGTAAACATTTCATTCAAAAACTTTACTAGTTTCCATTGAAATCATTTTTTGTCAATATCTTTTTCTTCCTTAAGCATCAATCCGTTAATTTGGGGGGGGGGGGGGGGGGGGGGGGGGGGGGGGGGGGGGGGGGGGGGGGGGGGGGGGGTTTTTTTTACCTTTGTTTTCTCCTTGACAAAACCTTCCTAATGTGACTTGGTTAAAAGACTCTGTTTGACTAACTCATCATGTTTCTCTTTGACAACTGAAATTTCATAGGCTTTAACTTTTAAACCTTCTTTGATGTCAATTTCCTTTTGAGCTAATAGTCTGAGAGTTTCATTGAACTTACGTTCAAGTTTGTCATAGTCAACTGTACGATCATTAAAGGTCTTGAACCTCTCAAACTCAGTCTGTTTATTTTGAATTGCAACTAAGCAACTATCCCGAATACTATTAGATTCCCCTAAACTTCTACTAGTTTCCGCAAGAATAGATTTGCACTCAGTTAATTCTTGAGCCAATGATGCATTTGCTTTCTTTAATTGCTTTTGAATCTTTTTGTTTTCATCGACATCAAGCTTTAAATTAGCAATTAAATTAGCAAGTGCAACACGCTCATCATCACATTTTACATCATTTTGGTCATCCTGAATATCATTATCACACACATCCGGTGAGTCAGGAGTGACATTACTATCACCCATTTCCACTGCACATGTTTTACTAATGGATTCAGATTGGTCAAAATGTTGTATGTCATTGGCAAACACATTATCGTTAATATCGTATTGTACCTGTTCCAATGGCTCAGCGTCTGTGCCTGAGTCTTCATTAGGAACCTCCTGAATCTTTGCTATGTAACTATAATGTGCTTCCAACTCTTGTTCATCAATCTCTTTATCTGTGTCTGCTAGCCAATCAGATTGCTCTGCTTGAAGTTGAACACCTTTCTCAGCTTGTTTACACATCAACATCTTTTCCTTATGATACGTGGAGTCTTTAACCCGTTTTGGCTTTCTGCATTCCTTAGCATAATGACCAAATTCCTTGCAGTTAAAACACTGTATCCCAGACTGTTGCACTACTGGACCACCTACAGTTTCCCTAGCCCCAACAACATTCACTGCCCTCTGATTCCTAAACTGTCCAGTCTGATTGTCATTCTTGTATCTTGGAGTAGTATCCATATTCTTGTTTCTAGTGTTTGAGGAAGTTCTGAGGTTGTTGTTGGTAGGTTTGTAGAGTTTCGTAAAGTACTTTGTAATGAGAGCCAAATTTTTCTGCATGTCTTTATCCTTCTAAGCTTGTTCAGGATCACTGTCTTCTTCAGAAGCTAACTCAGATGGTGGTGTGATTGGTTTGGCTATCTCTTTGCCTTTGTATCTTGTAGTTGCATGAGATCTGGTTGGAAGTAAAGCTTTTGATGTTGGTGCATATGATTTGTGAGGTTTTGATGTTTGGTAATAAGGGTCTTGAAGTGTTTGAGCAGTAGCAACAAGTGCTAATGGGTTAGCATTCTTGGCCATTCTTTCAGCACGGAGTTCATTAACTTCCTTTTGGTATTGTTTCAGAATGTCAAAGAGCTTATGGTATGAAACTTCAATCTAGGTCGTTCAGACTTAAACGCAGTCGGTTGTCTAACAACTGATTGGTTTCTACGTGGTTGTAAAGCCGGTTTCCCTAAGATTGACGATTTTGCAAACTTAGTATTCACACTATTTCCTGTTAATTTCCTTAACTCATTTTTTAATGCTGCAATTGCAAACCCTTTTTCCTGAAGTTGAGCTTTGAATTTATCATTATTTGCAATCAAAGAAGTTGTGTGTTCTATGTTCTTAGCTCTCGTTGTCTTGATAGAATCAAACATTTCTTTGTAATGCCTTTTCAAAGTCTCATTTTCCTTAAGTAACTTAGCCACTTTATGTTCCAATTCGATGTTTATTGTTTCAATTACATCTATGTCATGTTTAACCTTGGCTTCATTACTTTTTACTTTCGAAAATTGACCATGTTGCCCTTCTTTTAAAGCTTGATTTTGATATTTAAGTTCAAGATTAACACAATGTGCTTCCATTCTTAAAAAATCTTTTTGAAATTGGGCAACGGTCTTTTTGAGACGAATATTTTCAGATTCAAGAGATTGATTTGAGAGTTCAGTTGTCTGGTTATCAGTTAATGTAGCAGGCAAAGGACATGTGTCATGACATTGTTCAGCATTCTGGTCAACCTCTCCTTCATTATTGAATTCGGGTTGCTCAGTATGCTGTTGTCCTATAGCAAAGACATTGATTTCAGCAGTCGTTTGTACCTCAGCCATTGGCTCTTCATCATATATGGGTCTGATATCTGCATCATCAGCATGTGCATCATTCCCTGATCTGCTGCTTGTATCTTGCTCTTTTAATGTTGTCCCACTGCTTTCTGTATCAACCAAACTAGCATCCAATGCTTTACTCGAATCAACCTTATCCTCTGTTGTCTGCATTTGTCTTTCATTCACCCAGCTGTTATACTCTTCTTTATGCTTTGCTCTTTCATCAATCGACTTCTTAACAGATTCCATGTGTTGGATCAGTGTGTCACGGAATTCTGGAATCGCAAGTTGAGTGTATTGGAGAAAGTAGTTGCGTGTCATTACAACAAATTCATCATCCAAATACATCCGTGACTTGATGAACATCTGAAACTGTTTCTCGAGTACTTTAAAAGAAGCCATGGATCCAATCTCTTGAAATTCTTCTTTGTCAAGTTGCTTTTCTAATTGATCCACATTTAGGAACATTGTGCCTATAAAAGTTTCAACATCTTGACCAAAGAGTGTTGCAAATGCACGTTTGAATCCAGACTCGGTTCGAGTTCCTTTTAATTTGTCGTGTGAAAGAAGCTTGAGGTGTGAATGAAGTTGTCGAAAAGATACCATGCAACTCTTTTTTGCTTTATCTTGAATTTGTTGCATTTGTTGTTCTTCCGAATTCGAACACGAAGATAAAGTATCTTTCGTTTCCATTGTACCGTGAATTATGAAGTGAAAATGATTTGTAGGATCTTAAGATGATAAAGTTGTGTTGTGGTTTTGTCTTGATGTTACAGGTTCGATTTACAAATTTGATTAAACAAATCCGGTACCAAATTTGGTAACAAATTCGGTAACAAAATCGGTAAAGCAAATTCGGTAATAAACTCGGTAACAAACTCGGTAAGATATCGGATAGAGCAAACTCGGAAGGTTTCTCGGACAAAGCAAAACTCGGTAGTTATTCTCGGACAAGTCGAATAGAAATAAAATAAAACAAAGATTACCGCTAGAATGATTCGAACCTAGGACCAGTATCACACATAAACAACCGCCCTTTTTCCAACTGAGCTAGGAACTGAGCTAGATGAACCTTTGTGATATTTCTACCCAAACTCGATATTGAACCACAAACTCAGAATAATCACAAATTCCGAAAATGAAATGAAATCCTAGAACACACTTTTCGATAAAACCGAAAAATGTGTGCACTATTACAACTCTTATGCGAATTACCGAGAATGAAATGAAATCCTAGAACACACTTTTCAATAAAACCAAAAAATGTGTGCACTATTACAAAATTCGGAATAATCACAAATTCGGTGATACTATTTTTTCGGTAGAATTTGTTTTCAAACTCGGAATATTACTCAAATTCGGTGTCCTATTTTATCTAAATAACAAACTCGGTGTCCCTTTTTTTTCAAATTTTACCGAGAAAGATAAAAACACAAAAATCAAAACTAACAAATTTAAAAATGAATCCTAATACCTTATATTCCTTAGACAAGATAAAACCTTGAATGGAAAGAAAGATTAAAATCACTTTTAAATGAAAAAAAAATTTCAAACCAAAAGAAATGCTAAACCACACGAACACAACTCGGTAACCCCTTGGCTCTTGGTACCAAATATCGGTGCCTCTATAATATCATTTCACTTCCATACAAATAGGTATGAATCAATGATAAGAAACCATAAGAAAAGAGATAGAAGAATGAAAGAATTTTAGAGAGAGAAACTAGAGAGAGAAAGTAGAGAGAAAAAAATGAGAAGGTTGATTACCTTGTACAAAATACAAAAATGAGACCAACACCCTCTCCATGGGATGGAGAGGGGTATTTATAGTTTCTTACTACCCTAGGGTGACGCCTAGGTGTAGGGTTGTTGGACCGGCTCGGGTTTTGGGCTTTAGCCCGCAACGTATACAATATTAGATTAAATCACGAGCCCGACTCCCTTTCTAGCCAATTACAACGACTAATAAATAAAGACCGAGTTTCCTTGTTCGACTTAATATTTTGAGGCTAACAGATACACAACCAAAAGAATAGCTCGAAGCGTATATAATACATGACATGTATTATATATGAGAAAAATAAAATAGCCGAAAAGTATTTCGTTTCCCGTCGGGTTTCAGATATATAATTCACCTTATATGTAAATGTATGGTTTTTGTTTATTTACCGATTTATTGTACAAAAAAATTCATTTCTTTTTAAACACTATGATATCATCCTTTTATCGGGTTTCAAATAAAATGGGAATTTTAAATGAAAGCTAAATAAGTACATGTATTTTTAGAAATTTCAACATGTCCTATTTGTTTATACAATGTTTCCCTTGTTTTCAATATCACGTTTTCCACTTAATAACACAATGTTGCAAGATTCACATGATTCAATATATAATGAGTCGAGATCGAAAAGTAATAAGTTAAACATTGTTTTAATTTATTTAATCAAATATACTTTAAGTTTAATCGATCAATCGTGTTGCAAAGCGAACCAAACGGCCTCGAAAGTTGCTCTCCCAAACACACCCTTACGGGTCATTAAACGCAGAACCAAACACCCCCGTTGGCTGCTGTAAAACGCAAATCCAAACGCCCCTCTAGGGCTGCTAAAACGCATAAACAAACACCCATTTGGGCTGTTTCAACACAGAAATAAACACCCCTATTTGGGCGTGTTTTTCAGTCGAGTAACCGAGACCAAAGCAAGACAATATCAACCAAAAATAAATAACGAAATTAGCCACAACCCGACACCTTGAGGGTGCGGCTGTGGTGATAACAAACCAACTCGAACACCATTTTTGATGGTAGGTTCGGCTGGGAAAAACCAAACGCACCCGATACCACAAAAAACCCAACGAACAAACACCCTTTTATGGTTGCTTGAACAACCACATGCACCCTCGTGTCATTAACCACAAAAACCAACGCGCCCTTATGGTTTGTAAAACCCAGAAACAAACACCCCTATCGGGTCTGATTTCAGAACCAAACACACCCTTATGGTGCTAAAATATCAAACCCACCCTGGTCGCGACTGAGAGACACCACACGCACCCTTGTGGGTGGCTTTTATCGAAACCAAAACGCACCCTTCTGGTGAAATGAACCCAACGCACCCTTTGTGGTGTTTCACAGCCAACCCACGCCCCTTTTGGTGTTTCGAAGCCAACCAACGCACCTTACGGTGGTGTCAAGAAAACCAACGCACCCTAGGGTGGTGGTTGCCCCACCAAACGCACCCTCGTAGGCTTGTTTTACAAACCGAACGCACCCTTTCTTGGGCTGCCATAGAACCCGACGCACCCTTTTGGTGCACCGGTCAAACCAACGCACCCTTGTGGTGGTTGGGGTTTTTAGGAGATGGTGGTGACGATGGTGATAGTGGGATGGCGGTGCCAGTGGCGTTGAGTGGGTGGTGGTGATGGAGAGG
Source organism: Tanacetum coccineum (assembly GCA_026074375.1). NCBI lineage: Eukaryota > Viridiplantae > Streptophyta > Magnoliopsida > Asterales > Asteraceae > Tanacetum > Tanacetum coccineum. The sequence continues at coordinate 52,901 of BQNB010015510.1, forward strand.
GTGCGCGGCGACGCGTGATGGTGGGGATCGGGTAGATCGGGTGATGGGGATGCTTTTGGGACTCGCCGGAAAAGTTTTTAGACGGTGGTTGATGGTGGCCGGAGGTGGGGCGGCAGTGGCTGCCGAAAAATGAGGGAGAGAGATGCATGTGTTTATGTGTGTTTTTTATAAGAAATGAAAATGAAAAATATGTATAACTTTTTATATATATATAAATATATTAAAAGTTATAAAATAAATGTGTCAAGTCACAAATAGATGGGGGTTCATTTTGTAAATATTTTTACAGGGACCAAAAGTGTAATTTTTGTAATATAACGGTTCGGGTCTCGTTTGGACTAGTTAACGGATGATTCAAAAGACGAAACTCACGCCATTGTTTTCCAAATCATTTTTCCGATAAAAATGAGTATTTACTTGATAGTATTTCTTAATTATTTTATAACATTTATAAAAATATTTGTTATTTATTTGGTAACCCGGTTATGTCTTGTCCGAAAAAAATAAATTTTAACTCGAATGTTCGCGTTATCAACAAACGCTTTTGAATAAAATCCTTAATATTTTATTAAATATATTTATTTAATAAAATGCGATAATTAAATATAATTTAATTATTTTTGTGCCGATACGTGTTGTGTACGCTGTTCAAAATTTTGCGAGGGTATTTTAATCACTTTATGTTTGTTTTCGGGTCTCGGGCAAAACTGAAAAGTTGTCAGGAATGTCGTTTTACATCAAATTACTTTAGAGTCCGAATAATGAAAACGTGATTTAGCTGCTCGTTTGAACATCACTTAGGAATTATCCATATTTCTCCTTTAAATATGTTCCGAAAAATTACCGGTTACGCGGTAATCGCGTTTTTGCGTGACAATAAAAGACCAAAAGTCAAAAAGTCAAGTCATACCCAAAAAGTCAAAGGGTAAAATAGTCATTTAAAATTCTAAAAATTGCCGGATGTTACAGTACCTACCCCTTAAAGAAATCTCGTCCCGAGATTAAATTTGTATTAACCGTTTGTGTGACCAAGAAAAAAGACTTAAGATTTACTAAACCAGTTGAACATGACGCTGATAACTTTATTCAACAATGTCTGATGTTTCGACATTTCTTAATATACATAAATTTCGGCTAGGTTGACCAGGACATCCAATCCATTAGAATAGGTATCTTAGAGAAACACCATTACAAGGTTTATGGTTGGTATAAATGCTTTATGAAGAAAGCCTCTTATTAGTGAACACATCAAAGGAGAAAGTGTAGTCGCGTGGGTATGTCTATATAAAGTTTTAAATGCTTAAAGGTAGAGTCTCGTTTCTGATATCTATAATGTTCGATGATTAATAACGGACGAGGCTAAAGGATGTAAGTATCCAACTTACTTGGCAGTACAAGGATGTATCATGACTTAAATTGGTGTACTATTGGTCTGCAATGTATAATTCAACTGAATACTATATCGACATATGCTTATCTCGTTTAAGATGGGTTTCATCACTTAGTTGATAAAGTTTGTACAAGCTGGGACCACTCCAGGACCCAACAACAGTAACCATAAAGACAATAACCTTAACAGACGGTGATGGAATATTGTACCCAGTCTGCTAGTTCGAGATTGAACTAAGTCCGTTAGCTCCAAGATTAGTGTACCAAGTCTGCTGACTCCGCAAAAGTTCGTGACATGTCAAGATTTGTAACTGCATAAGTAATAACTTTAGTTATTGAGAGATAGGTAGACTAATGTGTGGCTTGAGATTTTCGCTGAGTGGTATGACACCATTGTGTTTCTAAATCCTTTTGACGAATTCCGGTGGTTATCGTGTTCGAGTTCATACTCGTGTCACATTGGATATCATTAAGCCTACTCATTTATTATTTCTTATTTACATAAAGAAGCGTCCAAATTTATGTAAGTAAGAAATGATAAACTTATGGTTCGGTGATTTACAACTTATTTATTTAAATGCAGAGGCGTCCCAATCCATTTAAATAAGGAGATTATAAATCATCCTACCTAATAATTTCCGATGCAATACGCGTACTCACACGACCTTCAAAGTGGTGGATGACATGACGATGCATGTGCTCTAATGAGTATGAGACGAGTGTTTAAAACTCGTCTTCAGAGACGGGAATTAAAACAATCAGAGAAAATCAACATAACGTTCATAATAATTGATGAGTATACGGTTATAGTAATTAAGATGAATGTCTTATGAACGAGTCACCACAGCAATTATCATATCAATCCTCCTATTACAAGTCCCGCCCATACAAGACTTGTAATACTTAGATTCATACATAATTCCATGTAAACCAAAACTGTGACGGGTTTTGTTAACATAGCAATTATCATATCAATTCTCATATTACAAGTCCCGCCCATACAAGACTTGTAATACTTAGATTCATTCATAATCCCATGTAAACAAAATTTCAACGGTTTTCGTGTAATACGATATTGTATAAGGTTATATAAAAATTTAGAGACCATTGTATAACTTACAATGTCTGAGAACGAAGTGAGACCATTGTGCAAACCACAATGTCTAAGGAGTAAATTGAGACCATTGTGCAACCCACAATGTCTGAGGTGTAAATTGAGACCATTATGCAACCCACAATGTCTGAGGTGTAAATTGAGACCATTGTGCAAACTCACAATGTCTGAGGAGTAAATTGAGACCATTGTGCAAACTTACAATGTCTGGGGAGTAAATCGAGACCATTGTGCAACCCACAATGTCTGAGGAGTAAATTGAGACCATTGTGCAAACTTACAATGTCTGAGGAGTAAATCGAGACCATTGTGCAACCCACAATGTCTGAGGTGTAAATTAAGACCATTGTGCAAACTCACAATGTCTGAGGAGTAAATTCCAGTATGTATATAAATAACTTTTATATAAAGCCAAGCGTAAAATAATCGCAAGAGAATGTAAGGGTATATATACACATATATATATATACATAAGTCACGTAAGCACGTAAGCACGTAATGCAAGCAGTTAAGCAAGTAGTGTGTATGCGCATTGAAAAAGTCTGATGTGATGCAATGATTGTGAAAACAGTTATAGTCTAGGGTAAAATATGCAACCTAGTTCTCTATAACCTTGGCTCTGATACCAATCTGTAACACCCCCAAAATTCGTATCGCATCGGAATGTTGAGTCCGGGGGCGTCACTTCATAATACACAGCACAAGATACATGAGAACGACCTCTAGGTGTCGTTTGAAAAATAGCCTTGTTGATTTAATCAAAATCTGAATTTGATATAACATTTGTCCCATAATTGCATCACCATGAAAAACTTGAATGTATAGACTCCAATGCACTTCAAGTAAGCCAAATATCTATATCACCTGAGAAAAACATGTTTAAAACGGTCAACATAAAGTTGGTGAGTTCATAGGTTAGTTTAAATATGAATGTAAGTTTCAAATGAATGTATTTGTCCACTGTGTCATCACAGTACCATTTAAAAATCCCAAAGATTTATAAAGAATGCATGATTAATTTAATGTCACCAAAAGTACCAATCTTATCCCAAAGATTTATAAAGAATGCATGACCAATTTAATGTCACCAAAAGTACCAATCTTATACCAAAGATTTATAAAGAATGCATGACCAATTTAATGTCACCAAAAGTACAAATCTTATTTCCCTAGACTTTATAAAGTATGCTCTGACTATTTCAATCTTAAATAGTCACAAAAATATATATTATATGTTTAAATCCAAGGATTTGTAATGTGTCCCCTCAGAGCAACCGGGCATTTTCATGAAATAATATGTATAAGGTAGGACAACAAAACTTTCCCCGTGATAACGCAACACATGCAGATATCACAAAAATGTAATTATTGTTGCTCTAAGCTCATGACACTGAAGCTCGACTTATATTCTGCTATATAAATATCGCAGTTCTACCCAATCCGATGTTGTAACCCGCAACATCTCAAAACCGACCTGCTATAACGTTCGTTCCCGGTGATAGTTAGTCACCCGAACGGGGATGTCAATCCCATAATAGGATCTATCTTATACATCAGCTTAAAACCAGAATTCAAAATTCATTGATAAGTGGGCTCCGATGGGTTATCGCTACTTAGGCACACACGTAATCAATATAAAATATCCACTTGCGTCCAATTTGTAAAACAAAGTATGTTTTCACCCCAAAACTTGTAAATCAATATAATTATCTTACCCTCCGAGTAATAAACAGTTCATGCAACTTATGCTAATCCATAATCACGAGATATGTAAATGAGTTTGTAACAAATCATGTAAATATGAGTTTGTAAACATTAATGTAAACACGTATGTAATCGACCATGTAATTGAGTTTGCAAACAATTTTGCAACAAGCATGTTCTCACCCCAAAAGTTATAAAGTGTATGAAAACAAGTAAAACAGGGGGCTATAAACTCACCTCGATGTTGCAGAGCGGTTGTAGAACTGCATATATTAAGCACAGCATAAACGGAAAACCGGAACGGCTTGATCACGAAGTTACGGTTTATCTTAACGACTATATCCCACTAGCTTAGGATGACGAATCCAAGTTTTCCAATGAAGGGTTTCATCAATACCACCGGTTGATAAACGATTTAGGTCCCAAATAGTAATCGCTCGGTAGTCGGTTACGTAAAATAATACGAAAGGAAAACGCAAGATATGTAATATATTCCTTATATATATTACATAATAAATTTGAGAAAAATATATAATACGTGCGTGTATTATATATTAACGAACACGCGAACGAAGGAAATCGAGGAACCCACAAAGTATGTAATATATATATATCCAATATATATTACGCATGAAGAATACAAGTATATAATTAATATCTTGAATTATATAACAAGGATACACAACCAAAAGAATAGCTCGAAGCGTATATAATACATGACATGTATTATATATGAGAAAAATAAAATAGCCGAAGAGTATTTCGTTTCCCGTCGGGTTTCAGATATATAATTCACCTTATATGTAAATGTATGGTTTTTGTTTATTTACCAATTTATTGTATAAAAAAATTCATTTCTTTTTAAACACTATGATATCATCCTTTTATCGGGTTTCAAATAAAATGGGAATTTTAAATGAAAGCTAAATAAGTACATGTATTTTTAGAAATTTCGACATGTCCTATTTGTTTATACAATGTTTCCCTTGTTTTCAATATCACGTTTTCCACTTAATAACTCAATATTGCAAGATTCACATGATTCAATATACAATGAGTCGAGATCGAAAAGTAATAAGTTAAACATTGTTTTAATTTATTTAATCAAATATACTTTAAGTTTAATCGATCAATCGTGTTGCAAAGCGAACCAAACGGCCTCGAATGTTGCTCTCCCAAACACACCCTTACGGGTCGTTAAACGCAGAACTAAACACCCCTGTTGGCTGCTGTAAAACGCATATCCAAACGCCCCTCTAGGGCTGCTAAAACGCATAAACAAACACCTATTTGGGCTGTTTCAACACAGAAATAAACACCCCTATTAGGGCGTGTTTTTCAGTCGAGTAACCGAGACCAAAGCAAGACAATATCAACCAAAAATAAATAACGAAATCAGCCACAGCCCGACACCTTGAGGGTGTGGCTGTGGTGATAACGAACCAACCCGAACACCATTTTTGATGGTAGGTTCGGCTGGGAAAAACCAAACGCACCCGATACCAAAAAAAACCCAACGAACAAACACCCTTTATGGTTGCTTGAACAACCACACGCACCCTCGTGTCATTAACCACAAAAACCAACGCGCCCTTATGGTTTGTAAAACCTAGAAACAAACACCCCTAGCGGGTCTGATTTCAGAACCAAACGCACCCTTATAGTGCTAAAATATCAAACGCACCCTGGTCGCGACTGAGAGACACCACACGCACCCTTGTGGGTGGCTTTTATCGAAACCAAAACGCACCCTTCTGGTGAAATGAACCCAACGCACCCTTCGTGGTGTTTTACAGCCAACCCACACCCCTTTTGGTGTTTCGAAGCCAACCAACGCACCTTACGGTGGTGTCAAGAAAACCAACGCACCCTAGGGTGGTGGCTGCCCCACCAAACGCACCCTCGTGGGCTTGTTTTACAAACCGAACGCACCCTTTCTTAGGCTGAGTGAAACCGAACGCACCCTTTCTTGGGCTGCCATAGAACCCGACGCACCCTTTTGGTGCACCGGTCAAACCAACGCACCCTTGTGGTGGTTAGGGTTTTTAGGAGATGGTGGTGACGATGGTGATAGTGGGGTGGCGGTGGCAGTGGCGTTGAGTGGGTGGTGGTGATGGAGAGGGTGCGTGGCGACGCGTGATGGTGGGGATCGGGTAGATCGGGTGATGGGGATGCTTTTGGGACTCGCCGGAAAAACTCGCCGGAAAAGTTTTCTGGCGACGGCTGATGGTGGCCGGAGGTGGGGCGGCAGTGGCTGCCGAAAAATGAGGGAGAGAGATGCATGTGTTTATGTGTGTTTTTTTATAAGAAATGAAAATGAAAAATATGTATAACTTTTTATATATATATAAATATATTAAAAGCTATAAAATAAATGTGTCAAGTCACAAATAGATGGGGGTTCATTTGTAAATATTTTTACAGGGACCAAAAGTGTAATTTTTGTAATATAACGGTTCGGGTCTCGTTTGGACTAGTTAACGGATGATTCAAAAGACGAAACTCGCGCCATTGTTTTCCAAATCATTTTTCCGATAAAAATGAGTATTTACTTGATAGTATTTCATAATTATTTTATAACATTTATAAAAATATTTGTTATTTATTTGGTAACCCGGTTATGTCTTGTCCGAAAAAAATAATTTTTAACTCGAATGTTCGCGTTATCAACAAACGCTTTTGAATAAAATCCTTAATATTTTATTAAATATATTTATTTAATAAATTGCGATAATTAAATATAATTTAATTATTTTTGTGTCGGTACGTGTTGTGTACGCTGTTCAAAATTTTGCGAGGGTAATTTAGTGACTTTCTGTTTGTTTTCGGGTCTCGGGCAAAACTGAAAAGTTGTCAGGAATGTCGTTTTACATCAAATTACTTTAGAGTCCGAATAATGAAAACGTGATTTAGCTGCTCGTTTTGATACATCAACTTAGGAATAACATATATCTCCTTTAAATATGTTCCGAAAAATTACCGGTTACGCGGTAATCGCGTTTTTGCGTGACAATAAAAGACCAAAAGTCAAAAAGTCAAGTCAGACCCAAAAAGTCAAAGGGTAAAATAGTCATTTAAAATTCTAAAAATTGTCGGATGTTACATTAAGGGTCAAGATCAAAAGCTAGGGGAGCGTCTAAGGGCCTGGAAGCTTCACTCTTGGCCTATAAAAGGAGCCTTTCACTCACAGTTTAAGTATCTAGTGTAGTAGTAGGGTAGAAAATAGCTTATTTGGTCATTTTAGCTTAATTGTAATCGTTTTTAGCTTAATCTTTTAAACTTGATGTAATTTTCTTCCAAAAAATCAGTTTATCAATAAAAGTTTAGTTTCAAAGATGTTCATTTGTCAATTCATGCTTTTCACTTAAATGCATTATGATTTAATAAGCTCTCTTATACTCTTTTAAAGCTCAATAAGCTTTCAAGTAATCACTAATAAGCTAGCTATTCACTCAGTTAAGCTCTTAAAGCTTAACTGAGCTTATTAATACTCAAATTCCTCCCCAAATGTACCTCGCCTTATTTTTGGAAGGGAATCCAGTTGTGGAAGGGCTTCCAGAACCTTACCAGATTATTCTTAGCTAAGATGGGTTGTAAAGGAAAAGACTCTAAGAGCAAAATAATAGCCTTGTTTATGCAAAGGCTTTTGTAAGTCCTCATTTTACCTTTAATAGTTTAAATTTGCTCTTTAGCTTAATTCTGCTTATTGCCTGCTTATAATAGTTTAGAATTAGCTTATTACTGCTTATAATTGTTGTTTGATGCTTAATATGGTCATTTGTTAGCTTAGTTCTTAGTTTGCAAGTTTATGTTATAACATAGTTGAAAAATCAAAAATAGTAGCATTAGCTTGTTTGTTTATCATACCTGCTTATTTGATTGTTAAAACTTGTTCATTAGGGTTGTTATAAGCTTATCAATATCTGGTATTTGAAATATGAGCTTTATTTCTCAGTCTTGTAAGCTAAATATGATTTTGAACATTTTAAAGGGGTGTTTGGTACAAGGCAGCACTAACTTGAGTTAGTGTTATCAAGAGCCATTTGGTTCTTTAAATAAGGTTTAAAATCATGTTTAAGATTATAAGGTTAGGATTTAAGGTTTTTGTTAGGTTAAATTAGCTTTTGAATAGCTTGTGTGTTGAAATTTTGAATCTGAGTTCATTAGCTCAGATGCTTAAGGAATTTGAGCTTAATTTGTTTCTAGCTGGTTTTGTTAATCAATTTGTTCTTGTTTAAGTGTTTAATTAGTGTAGAATTCAAGTTTTTAAGTTTGCATATTATGGTTTTGTGTTTTTGGTCAAGTGCATCAGCAAGCATCAAAGGCCTTAAGGCCATTTTCAAGCATAAAATTTAGATAGTAAAAGTAGGAGTTAGCTTTTAAAAATTAGTATACAACTAGTTTGTAGGCCAATCTAGATAGAATAGGGCTTATTTTAGCTTAATTAGTTTATTTAAGTATCTGCTTTAGGTCTGCAAAATTGTCTTTTGTCTTTTCATAAAAATTTCAAAAACCAAAAAAATAGTTAATCTGTCTGCAACACCTTTTTCAATTAGCATTTTCTCTTGCTTATTTGATTTTCTCAAATTAATTTTTGATATGTTTTATGTATTCTCTTAGTATAAGGCTTTAAAAATATTTTCAAATCATTAAGGGTCATATTGATCCATTAGCTTGGTTTAAAATAAGCTCAAAGTTGCCCTTTTGTCTGTTTTGGAAACTGTTTTGAGTAAAAGGTGATTAAGTGCTTATTTCAGCTTAAGGCTTATTGTTTTGATTAAATGTTGTTCAGCAGTATTTTAGGTTTGTTTTAAAGTAATGTTAGCTTAATTAGTTTTGTTTTAAGCTTATTCAAGCTTATTTGCTTTTTCAGTTAAAACAAAAGCTAAAAATCTCTTAAGTATGCTTTGTTACTTTTAGGCTTAATTTCTGGCTTATTGCTTAAGTTTAACAAAAAGTTTCTTTTATAAAATTTGCTTATTATAAGTTGTTCTTTAAGTTTGTTTAAAAAGTTTTGCAAAAGAAAAAATAGGGAAATTAGGGAAGTCTTGGGTGAGCAAGGCTCGAACCCAAGACCTCAACCCAATCTCAACCTTTTACACACACACTACACTACCACTGCGCCCTTGGGACTTTTACGTCCAAGGGTGCAAACACAATTCCTTTAAACCTAATTTGGCCCTTTTTCATGTAAGCACTTCGTGTGCTTTTTCAAGCTTTTCTGGCTTATTCAGTTAAGCTGTTTCTAAACTAATAATTTTCTTGTGTTCCTTTCATGTTTAGCTTCTTTCAGAATTTTTCTTAGATTTTTATTTCAAACTTTAGTATTTTTCTTTTATTTTATTAGATTTAAAACTTTAAAAAATCATAAAAAATAGAAAAATAATCAAAAAAAATAAAATTCTTTTTCTGAAAATTTTCTTTTATCATATTTGAATTTTAGGAATTAAATTTGCTTTCGTAGGTCTTAAATTTGATATACTTGCTCGTTTAGTTGCGTTTTTACATTTCCCTTTAACGTTTTTGTGTTCAATTGCTTATTTGCATAGTTGTTTTCTTTCCTTTACATGTTTTCTGTGTTTTTATTAGTAGAAATAGAAAACCAATTCAAAAGCTTTGAAAACATTCAAATCATTGTCCAAATAAAAACGGGGTTTCAATTCATAATTCTTGGGGTATAAACAACCCGGTGAACACTTACCGGTAAACGTACGATATTTTGTGAAGAATTTGCTTTTAATCTTTGTCCTCAAGGATTATTAGTGAATTTCTTTATACTTTAATATTATACGTATATATAATTGAAGTGTATCACACCTTGTCGCTCTTGTTTCAACGTAACCGCCTAGGTCATTTTGCTAAGGATTGTAGAGTGACGCCTAGGAATGTGAACCGCGTCAATGCTAGAAACCCAGTTGCTAGAACCTGTTTCGAGTGTGGTAGTGCCGATCATATCAAGTCAGCTTATCCTAGGTTGAATCAGGCTTAGAGGCTAGGGGGAAACCATCAGTACCAAGTCGTGGCTATTAATGGGGGTCAGAGTCGTGGGAACCAAGGGAATCAGGCAAGAGGTAGGGCATTCATGTTGGGAGCACAGGAGGCTCGCCAGGACCCGAACATCGTGACGGGTACGTTTACTCTAATCAATCATTATGCCACTACGTTATTTGACTCTGGTGCCGACTATAGTTTTGTTTCCACTACCTTTATACCTATGTTAGACATAGAGCCCAGTGGCTTAGGCTTCAATTATGAGATTAAGATAGCTAGCAGGCAGCTAGTAGAGATTGATAAAGTCATTAGGGGGTGCAAACTAGAAATAGAAGGTCACGTGTTTGACATTAACTTGATATCCTTTGGAAGCGGGAGTTTTGATGTAATCATAGGAATGGATTGGTTGTCTGACCATAAGGCTGAGATAATTTGTCATGAGAAGGTGGTGAGGATACCACTACTAGATGGAAAGGTGCTTAGGGTTTTAGGAGAGAAACTGGAAGAAAAGATGAGGCAGTTAATGAGTGCTAAGGCTAATGAGAAGAAGCAAGAAGAGATAGTAGTAGTGAAAGATTCTCCCGAGGTATTCCCGGATAACCTATCTAGATTGCCGCCTATTCGGGAAATTGAGTTTCGAATTAAGTTAATTCCTGGAGCAATGCCGGTTGCAAAGTCTCCCTATCGTTTGGCACCTTTTGAATTGGAGGAGTTGTCAGGACAACTAAGGGAACTCCAAAACAAAGGTTTCATTCGACCAAGCTTATCTCCTTGGGGAGCACCAGTATTGTTTGTTAAGAAAAAGGACGGATCCTTTAGGATGTGTATTGATTATAGAGAGCTGAATAAGTTGACCATTAAGAACCGTTATCTACCCCTTAAGATAGCCGACTTATTTGACCAACTACAAGGGTCGCAGTTTTTCTCAAAGATAGATCTTAGGTCCGGATACCATCAGCTGAGAATGCATGAGGATGACATTCCAAAGACCTCGTTAGAACTCGTTATGGACATTTCGAGTTCACAGTAATGCCCTTTGGTTTGACTAACGCACCAGTAGTATTCATGGATTTAATGAACAGAGTTTGTAGGCCTTATCTTGATAATTTTGTGATAGTGTTTATAGACGATATCTTAATCTACTCTAAGACCTGAGAGGAGCATGAGATGCACCTAGGACTAGTCTTAGAATTGCTTAAGAAAGAGAAACTGTATGCTAAGTTTTCTAAGTGTGAATTCTGGCTAAGAGAAGTGTAGTTTCTTGGGCATGTGATAAATGGCAATGGGATTCATGTAGACCCTAGTAAGATTGAAGATGTTAAGAATTGGAAAGCCCCTAGAACTCTATCTGAGGTTCGTTCTTAAGATTGGTTGGATATTACCGTAGGTTCATTGAGGACTTTTCTAAGATAGCTAAGTCGCTTACTTTCTTGACTCAGAAAAGTAAAACCTTTGATTGGGGTGAGGAGCAGGAGAATGCGTTTCAAACTTTAAAGGATAAGTTGTGTAATGCACCTGTTCTAGCTCTCCCCGATGGACCAGAGGATTTTGTGGTGTATTGTGATGCGTCTGGCCTAGGATTAGGTTGTGTGTTGATGCAGAGAGGTAAGGTAATAGCTTACGCATCTAAGCAATTAAAAATTCATGAGAAAAATTATACTACCCATGATTTGGAGTTAGGAGCAGTTGTGTTTGCACTTAAGATTTTGAGACATTATTTGTATGGGACACGAGTGTCATATATACGGATCATAAGAGTCTTCAGCACATCTTTAGTCAGAAAGAGTTGAATATACGACAGCGTCGCTGGATAGAGTTGTTTAGTGATTATGACTGTAAAATCCGTTACCACCCTGATAAGGCAAATGTAGTGGCTGATGCCCTAAGTAGGAAGGAAAGAGTAAAGCCTAAGAGAGTTAAATCTATAAATATGACCCTTCAGTCGAGTATCAAGGATAGGATACTAGCGGCTCAGAATGAGGCGTCTGATGAGTCTGCAGGATTGTAGAAAGGTTTAGATGAGATGATTGAACTAAGGAATGATGGAGCGTTGTATTACTTGGATCTAATATGGGTCCCTTTGAAGTGCGATGTGAGAACCCTGATAATGGATGAAGCCCATAAATCAAAGTACTCTGTACACCTAGAAGCTGATAAGATGTATTATGACCTTAGGGTTTGTGGCCGAGTATGAAGAAAGATATAGTTGTGTATGTGAGTAAGTGTTTGACTTGTTTGAAGGTTAAGGCTGAGCATTAGAGGCCATCTGGCTTGCTGCAGCAACCTGAGATTCCTGAATGGAAATGGGAAGGGATAGCTATGATACAATCTGGGTCATTATGGACCGATTGACTAAGTCTGCTCATTTTCTACCTATGCGTGAGGATTATCAGATGGAGAGGTTAGCTAGGCTATACTTGAATGAGATTGTTGCTAGGCATGGTGTTCTGATCTCGATCATGTTTGATCGTGATAGTCGGTTCACATCGAGGTTTTGGCAGTCAATGCAAGAGGCATTAGGAACCCGTTTAGATATGAGTACGGCTTACCACCCTCAGACCGATGGTCAGAGTGAGCGTACTATTCAGACTTTGGAATACATGCTTAGAGCGTACGTCCTAGACTTCGGGGGAAGTTGGGATGTTCATCTTCCATTAGTTGAGTTGTCTTATAACAATAGTTATCATGCTAGTGTGAGATTTGCGCCGTTTGAGGTATTGTATGGTAGAAAGTGTCGTTCGCCAATTATATGGGCTGAGGTTGGGGAAGGTCAGTTGATTGGACATGAGTTAGTGCAAGAAACCACAGAGAAAATCTCTTAGATTAAGGATAGACTTAAGGCTGCGCGTGATCGTCAGAAAAGTTATGCTGATAAAAGGAGGAAGCCTCTAGATTTTAGTATAGGTGACTATGTCTTACTCAAAGTGTCGCTTTGGAAAGGTGTGGTACGATTTGGGAAGAAGGGGAAATTAGCACCTAGGTTCGTTGGACCTTTTGAGATCATTGAGAAAGTAGGCCCCGTAGCCTACATGTTAGATTTGCTTGAGGAGTTAGAGGGTGTTCATGACACGTTCCACGTGTCGAACCTTAAGAAGTGTTTGGCTGATCCAACACTGCAAGTGCCCTTGGATGAGATCCATGTAGATGCTAGGTTGAATTTTGTGAAAGAGCCTATGGAAATTTTGGAAAAAGAGTTCAAGAAGTTGAAGCGGAGTAGAATTGCCATCGTCAAGGTTCGATGGAATTCGAAACGTGGGCCTGAATTTACGTGGGAACGTGAAGATCAGATGAAGCTTAAGTATCCGCATCTGTTTAGTGCTGATAGTAGTTGAATTTCGTAGGGGGTGGAATGTAACCCCTACCCTTTTCGTATTTTGAATGTTCTATTTTAGTCCTTTGACTATCTAACATTTGTCAGTAATTTAGAATACTGTACCGTGTAGACGGTGGTGATTTCATGAAATATGAAACATTTTATTGTTTATTGTGTATAATAATAATTTTAGAGGTTATTATTGTGTTATGTGAGTTCCGGGTGGTTGACCCGTGAATTTTTGAGAAATGCCAAAAAACAAGTCCCGACACGTTCGTTAATGTCCAAATGAGTTTTTCGGAGGTCTAATATGAAAATATGTCAAGTAAATACTCTAAGTTATTGGAAAAACATTTTTAAAGTGAATAAAAATTCTAAGTAACTTTGGGGAATAATTTACGGTTAAGTTTTACGAGCTTTTAAGTGATCTCAACACAAAAAGAAGTCCCCAAACCCCCTTTGGATTCCCATGGCCAGTTCAAACCTTGTAGGAGACAAGGTGGCTTTTTTTAGCTTACTTGGTCTTTTACTAGTACAATCCCTTGGCTTATATGCTTTTGGATGCATCCTAACTCACACATTTTTCATTTACAACTTCACACACCTCTTTCTTTCTCTCTTTGGTTCGTCCGAACTCAAACACACACATACAAGTTTTATTTTCAAAATTTTGATCAAAAACATGAAGATTAGTGATACTTTGGGTTGATTCTAGTGTTCATGTAGTCATTAAAACAACGTTTGGGTTGTCCGATTTGCGTCGAAATTTATTTTGAAGACCATTTTTGTAAGTCTTTTAAATTTATTTTTAACTTGTACTTTTGGGTTGCTAGTGATGCATAGATGTTAGTTGTATGGCCCTATCGTTTAAAATCGAAAGTGAAAAGTTTATAAAAGGTTATTTAGGGATGCGTTTGGTTCGAAAATAAAAGGGAAGAAAAAAAGTGGTTTTGTTAGTTTTGATATTGTGGTCGTGATGGTTGGAAAACATATGTTTGCTATGTAGCTTAATTTGTATATAGCTTATTTTGGCTTATTTGTTGGTTCGAATAAGCTAATTTTGAGCTTATTAGCTCACGACGTCACAAGGAAATACACGAAGGGTATTTTTGGTTATTTTCCTAGTATGTCATATTTTTGTGGACTAATATTATAGCTTATGGTGGTAACCAAATGCGATACGTAGCTTATTAGCTTATTTTTAAGCTTAATAATTAGATTTTGAAGCTTATGGACACACAGCCCAATAAGCAATCAATAAGCCGTGGCTTATTGATGTCTTATTGTGGTCCGGATTACTTTATTACTTATTGATATGAGCTTATATATGCTATTGGGCCTTAGTTTGGGCTTAGAACGTATGTTGGATACATAAAAAGTATAATGGATCTTTATTGGGCCTTAAAGCCAAATAAGCGTTAACTAATTGTTTTGGTAGTTTTGACATGATTTTGGAAAGTGAAATATACATGTGAAGTTATATTGAAAGTCATTTTGAGAAAGAATTTTGGTAAACGTTGTGAAATGTGATTTTTGGAATTTGGTTCGGAAAGTGTCGAAATGTTGGAATTTGTTGAAAAATAAGGTTTGATAACCTTGGAAAATGTCATATAAACGTACAGGTCATGCCAAAATTTCGTAAAAAATCTATACTCATAATTTTACTTAAAACTTAAAATTTATTTTTATAATAAAATATTATTATATTAATTTTAATAAGTCGAATAAAAGACGAAAAATATAATTTTCCTCGAAACTTTTCCAAAATGATTAACAAACATAATCGTTTCATTTTGTATAATATAAATAATGTATTTATGATAACTAAGTGTACCGGATGGACTTATCGAAATATATTTATAATTATATATTATAAATATTTACTTATATTACTTATCTATTTTGCTAAATAGTATAAGTATAAGTATATTGCACTCAAATATGGATTTGATATGGTATTTTGGAGTTATGTCGTCAACAATCACACCACTAAAACGTTTAAGATAATCGTACAACGCATATAACCTCTATGCATCGAAACCGGGAAAAATTGTTTAGAAATGAATGATTTAAAATGGGACATTAACTGGACCAGGTCGTGTGCGGACGTCGTAGCATTTGCTTGTGTGATATTGAGATTTATATGGAGATAGTTTGCTTGAGGTGAGTTCTCGTAGCCCCACTTTTTACTGTTTTTTCATTGGGGGAAAATGATATGTGTGTTTTTGAACTGTTTTCTGAACTATGCAAACAATGGAATTGTTTTGGACAATTTTATGTGCTTATGACTGCTCATGTGAATATGTGTAATGTGATCTTACTTGCCATGTACTGTGTTTGGGCATGCAATGGGATGTAGTTCTCACCCTAAATTTACTCCAGCGGTATGCATTAGAGTGGTATATCTCAGGGGGGTATTTTTTATTTTGCGACCCTAAAGCGGTTGGGTACGCGCTGGTGATCCGACTAACGGGAGCTAGGTCTTAGTACATGAATACTAGGGGATGACTAAGTCATGGGTTCTTTTTTGCATATATTCACCTGTCGTATTTTATAATAGCACCAATGTCCAACTGTATGAGATATTGGCACAACGACTGGGTTTTAAGTCAAAACCTACGAGCTCACCAACATTCTTGTTGATGTTTCTGAGTATCATTTTCAGGTGACGTTAATGATCATTAGAGTATGGTGCTTGTAGCAGACTTCAGAGAATCATTAGAATCTTGTTTGAAAAGTCTTGCATTTGATGTACGCTTTGGATTTGGTTTTCTTGAGGATCGAGATAAGATTTTATGGACCCCATGCGTGGGCTTAAGTTTGTAATAATTGGCGACTATGTGTTGTGTTCTTGATTTGGGACATCACTCAAGGTTATATTGAGGTTGATGGTCATCATGACACTATTCATTTATGCATTTTAGATTTCTCTATTTTGTATCTTGTGTTGTGATTGATCATTACATCACATTCCTGTGTTTCCGCCGCTGACGGGGTGTGACACAATGTCCCTCAGGATATAAATGGAAGCCTAAGACATAAACGATTTGGGTACCTAAAATTAAGAATGAAAATGTGAAAAAGAGAGTTAGTTTTGCTATAGATATTGCATCTAGGATAACTAATATCGTGAAAATCACAAATACTTCAGGATCCAATTTGTCAAATGTTCCATCGTCCTCTAATTCTCTTGCAGATTGTTCAACTCATCCTATTCATTGTTGACTCTAGATGCACAAAGCATATGACGGGCAATCTAAAGTTGCTGTGCAATTTTGTTGAAAAATATCTGGGTACCGTTCGTTTTGGCAATGATCAATTTGCTCAAATTCTTGGTTATGGAGATTTGGTTCAAGGAAATATCACGATCAACAAGGTATATTATGTCGAAGGCCTCAATCACAATCTCTTCTCGGTTGGTCAATTTTGTAATGCGGATTTGGAGGTTGCTTTTCAGAAATCTACTTGTTTTGTTAGAGATCTTCAGGGAAACGATTTACTCACCGGTAATCATGGAACTGATCTCTATACAATTTCTCTTCAAGAAACCACTTCATCAACCTTTAATCTGTTTCATGGCTAAAGCCTCACCAACTCAAGCATGGTTATGGCATCGAAGACTTTCTCATCTTAACTTCGACTACATCAACTTGCTTTCAAAGAAGGATATCGTGATTGGTTTACCTAAGTTGAAATATGTCAAGGATCAACTATGTTCCTCTTGTGAAGTGAGTAAAGCAAAAAGAAGTTCATTCAAAACAAAGGTTGTTCCAAGTTTAAAAGGACGACTAAATTTGCTTCATACATACTTATGTGGTCCTATGCGGGTTGAAAGCATAAATGGAAAGAAATATATTCTGGTAATTATTGATGACTATTCCAGATACACTTGGACTCTATTTCTAAGATCCAAGGATTAAACACTAGAAGTTCTAAAAGACTTTCTCAAGATGATTCAAAGCAATCTTCAAGCTCAAGTGATTACTGTTCGAACTGACAGAGACACAAAGTTCTTAAACAAGACACTCCATGCATATTTCAAAGAAGAAGGAATTGAGCATCAAACTTCCACTCCTCGAACACCTGAACGGAATGGCGTTGTCGAAAGACGAAACCGTACTCTGGTTGAGGCTGCTCGAACGATGCTTTCAGCTTCTAAACTTCCTTTGTTCTTTTGGGCTGAAGCAATTGCAACCGCATACTATACTCAAAACAGATCTATAATCATCTAACACATGAGAAGATTGCATATCACATCATCAATGATAGGAAACCTTCAATTAGACACCTTCACATCTTTGTTCGCACCTGTTACTTAACCAGAGATGGTGAAAATCTTGACAAGATGAAAGAAAAAGGGGATTCGTGCATTCTGGTGGGATACTCCACTCAGTCTAAGGGATATCGAGTTTACAACAAGAGAACCCGATTGATAGTTGAATCAATACATCTTAGATTTGATGAGATCAAAGAGATGTCTGAGACGTATGTTGCTAATAACACTTCAGGCCTCGTTCTCCAACGACAACTGGCGTCAGATTATGACAACTCTAGCCCCGCGCCCCAACTATAAAATGTTTCTCCTTCAGCATATACAACAATTCCTTCACAACAAGAGTTGGATCTTCTTTTCGGTCCTTTGTACGATGAATTTTTTAATGCAGGTACTTCAAGTGTCAACAAGTCTTCTTCTCCCACCGATAATTCTATACAACAAGACACACCACCTACAACGAATATTCAATCTTCAACAGAACCAACAACTCCATCTATAAATATTAATGCTGAGGTGAACATCGATAATCTAGCAGAAGGTACATAGTTCCAACATGATGAATTTATCAATCCTTTTTGTACACCGGTACGATAAGTTGCTAAGTCTTCCTCACACAATATTAATAATTCAAATATGCATACCTTCTATCAACCACACGATTTTGAATACCGATGGACCAAAGATCACCCGCTAGAACAAGTTCGTGGAAATCCATCCAAGCCAGTGCAAACAAGACGACAACTTGCAACAGATTCTAAAATGTGTATGTTCGCGCTCACCATGAGTACAGCTGAACCAAAAACCCTTAAGTGGCTGATTATGCATGGATAGAGGCAATGCAAGAAGAGATTCATCAAATTGACAGACTACAAGTCTGGGAACTCGTTGACAAACCATTTGGCAAGACTGTAATCAAGCTAAAGTGGTTATAAAAGAACAAAAAGGATGAAGATCAAATTGTAATTCGCAATAAGGCACGACTTGTAGCTAAGGGATATGCTCATGAAGAGGGTGTTGATTTCGAGAAATCATTTGCTCTAGTTGCTCGCTTGGAAGCTGTTCGGATTCTCGTCGCCTATGCTGCACACAAATCTTTTCTAATTTATCATATGGACGTTAAAACGACTTTTCTTAATGGTCCACTGAAGGAGGAGGTTTATGTTGCACAACCAGATGGGTTTGTTGACCCTGATCATCCAGAAAAAGTTTACCGTCTAAGGAAAGCTCTATATGGATTGAAGAAAGCTCCGAGAGCTTGGTATCATGAACTCTCAAATTTCTTGTTGTCCAAAGGATTTAATAAAGTTACAATTGACCCTACTCTATTCACGTAAGATACGGGGAGGACATTCTACTTGTGTAAATTTACGTCGATGACATTATTTTCGGGTCTACAAACCCTAAATTTTCTAATAGATTTGAAAAATTAATGCATAGTAGATTTGAGATGTCCTTAATGGGGGAAATAAAATTATTTTTAGGACTTCAGATCCACCAATCCCCACGAGGTATCTTTATCAACCAGGCCAAGTACGCTTTAGAAATTCTTAAAAAACATGGTATGGATAAATGTGATAGCGTTGGTACATCAATGGCTACTAAACCTAAACTGGATGCAGACTTGAGTGGAAAACTCGTAGACCAAATTGACTACCGTAGTAAAATCATGTCACTCATGTATCTGACATCTAGTAGACCAGACATAGTGCAAGCAGTATGTTATTGTGCACGTTATCAAGCAAGACCGATTGAAAAAAACCTCAAAGAGGTTAAAAGGATATTTCGATACTTAAAGGGAACCATTAACATGGGACTCTGGTATCCGAAGGATTCTGGATTTGAACTAACAGCTTTTTCAGATGCCGATCATGCTGGATGCATTGATACTCGCAAAAGTACGTCTATAAGAATACAGTTCCTAGGTGATAAGTTAGTCAGCTGGATGTTAAAAAGCAGGATTGCACTGTAATGTCATCTGCAGAAGCTGAGTACGTGGCGTTATCTACAAGTTGTGCTCAAGTAATGTGGATGATGACACAACTTAAGGATTATGGCTACAACTACAACAAAATACCATTTTATTGCGACTCTCATTCAGCCATAGCAATCTCATGCAACCCCGTGCAACACTCCCGTACCAAGCACATCCATACTCGCTACCATTTTATCAAGGAACAGGTTGAAAATGGTATAATTGAATTGTATTTTGTCAGAACTGAATACCAACTAGCTGACATGTTTACTAAAGCCCTTCCAGAAGAAAGTTTTCAGTATCTTGTCAGGCGGATTGGTATGAGATGTTTGACTCTAGCAGAACTGGAGGTTCTGACAAATAAATCTGCTTGATATTTCATCAAACATCAACATGTAAATATTTTTGAGAAAAGAAAAATACAAAAATATATAACATATAAAAACAAATACAAAAATATAAAATTTCAAAAACAAAATA